>WURT03624519.1:0-20271 GCA_009936505.3 Holothuria glaberrima | reverse complement strand
AATATATATATATATATACGAGCGATTCCGTAAATAAGGGAGTCAACTTGTGTCATTTGGGTAAAATTTCCAGTTCCACAATTGAAAGACTAACTAGAAATTTAACCTTTTCATGTTGTGTTTGGACACAGGAAAAGTGCAAATTATGTCAAAGGTTTGAAAGCAATTATTACTAACAATAGTTACGGTTCAAAATACTCTCATTGTTTCCCGTGTAAACGGGACACCAGAAACAGATTTTCTTTATGATACTGAAAACATTATTTAAGTCCTCTTGAAATGGATCTGCAATGTTGTATATGGTATGCTTTTTGATCTTCTATAGAACAGAAATGCATAAAATGAGGAGATTGGGTTGAGCTCGTGGAAAATGTACCCCTTAAAAGTGGGACACCGTTTGGTGTCCCGCGGTGTCCTGTTTACTAAGTGAAACTTTCTTCTCAAAACTTAACTATGCACAGCTTTGTTAACCGGGCAAATTTTGCATTTTTAAATAGTGACTATATAGTACTTGGAAATACATCAAGATACTTTTAAATATTTCAGATATAATTGTAGTAAAATGACAAATTTATATTTGCAGTGGGACACCAAAAATTTACATGTAGTTTTACACGGGGAATCTGTACTCTGTTCACAGTGCTATTCCATTTTGAACAAAAAGAATTAGTAGAGATGCATATATTTCAAAGTACTACTCTAATGCTTCCTAAAGATACATCTTAAAACTTATTCAAGATTTAGGGGTTTTATACAGCTCATTGTAATAAGGAAAAACGCTTTACTAAATTTGTAAATGTCACACCCTTGGTGTCCCATTTACAATGGGAAAAATCAGTTTTTGGCACAAAATTTCATAACGAGTTATTGATATGTTTAGTACAATTTAGAATATATAAGGCACCACTAAAGCTTGTGACTGAGACCGTCTCCCTCTACTTAAATGCTTTTATGCACTGCCAATTTGAAGGTGAAATATATCACAATCTACACCGAATCTACTGACTCCCTTATATGTGGAATCACCCATATATATATATATATATATATATATATATATATACAGCTAAGCCTAGCGCCCCTTCGCCACTAGTGAATGCCATGCCTACCCCTATATCTACACGAAATAGTACCATGGTTACACGTATCCAATCGAAGCCTGTGTTCTAGTCAATGGATTAATATTTTGTATACGGTGATGCCATCAAGGGCGCCAGTTTGAAGTATTTGATAATTGGGTTGACAATTTCCAGTGACTTACAAAAAAGAAAGTTTAGGTTCCATTCGCTATTCTGTAACGTCTCAGTATTTTAAAACCACTTGTGAATGTCGTATCGGTCCTAAGTGCACTTCCCTACACTAGAAAGGCTTCCATAAGAATGGGAAAGCTGTTTAAGCATAAAAGTTCTACATCGGATGCCGTACTTCCATCAGTCCATAGTGAAAGGAGAGGCCTGTACCTATACATCCGTTGCAAACCAATGGACCGAACAACACTTCTACAAATCAGAAATCCAATTTCCTTAGATCAACCACCTCCGTCTTTCCATTTTGTAAGGTTTTCTTTTTAGTCAGATTTCTGATGAATAATAGGGCAAACTGCTTATTGACTCCAGCAGACAACTACGTGAATTCAGAGGCATAGCCAAGGGATGGTCTAAGGGACACGTGCCCCACCCCACCCCTACCCTCAGGTGTCATCGTACTGCACAAATATTATGTACAGTTTTAGGTTCTGATCAATTCGTCAACCGCAAGCGGGTCAGCCTAGATAACGCATTTTTCGAGATTCTACAATATTGTTGTCCAACCGCTGCAGGGCAGTTCCAAACTTGATGCAAATTCAAATAAATTATCTTTTATGGGTATTCATGGTGCCTTTAATTTATTGAGCAGCTTCACTGCAAACGCCATCCAGTGGCGGCGGAACCGGGGGGAGGGGGGCTTCGGGGCTAAGCCCCCAATGAAAAAAGTGAGGGGCTAAAGGTATGTTCACCCCCGCAATATTTGCCAAGTGCAGACATGAGATCCATATTTCAAGGCTGAGTAGATGTAGCTTAGAGCACTCGGGAAGTGACGTTCCGGCCATCCGAGGGGTTTGTAAAGCCAAAATTTTCTTGTCCTCTCCGCGCCAACCGATGGTGGATTTTGCTCCGCTTAGAAAGTCTTCCTGGCCCTCAGCCCCCTCCCCAATATTTTTCAGTTCCACCGCGCCTGACGCCATCACACTAGTTATCTGTTAATCTGCAAATATTTTAGGGAGAAATGTTAACTTATAATCCATTAGAGTTGCGTTGTAAAGTGAAGAAAAACATTACGACTAAAATTTCTGTAAAATACTCATTTATGATTCCTTGCCGAAGGCAAAAGGAATCCATGCAGTGTCGTAATCGCCAGCAGGCGCGTAGCCAGAAATTTGCCAAGGAGTGGGCGAAGTCTGTAGGCCAACTATCTAAGCGTAGCACCACCATAGTTTGGCGCAAAGCGCCAAGAAAAGTTTGGCCGAAATGCCTCTCAGGTCGCTGAAAAGGCACTTCCCACGCCTTGTAAGTTGCACCTAAACCTGTTCTGAGTTACTATCATAAAAAAAATCATTAAAAAAATACAAAAAATATGCTCAAAGGAGGGAGCACCCTCCCCCTTCGCCCACTTGGCTGCGCACCTGATTCGCTAGGGACCCCCAAATCAGTGCCAACGCCCCCTTTCCCCGTGTACTCTGTAGCGCCCATCTGAGACTTCCCAACGCCCCCGGGGGCGGTAGGGACCACTTTGCCAGTGAGCTACAACTGGAAAAAAGGCCGTGGCCGTCTCGACTTAAACCAATTGGTTAGAAACTGGGCCGTAAAACCTCATCTAACTAACTAACTAACTAACTAACCCGGAGGCGGTAGGGACCATTTTGAAAACCACTAGTTTAGAGAGATGCTAAATTACACCGGCCATTGGGAATTAATTTTTTTATATCTAACGATCAGTCCATGATGCTTAATCTTCCTCGAATATCGCGCACCACCTATACTAATATTCTGCTCTGGGCACCACTGTATGAGCACTGCCACCCGTATATTGTGAGAGGGATCACATTAGAAAAATTGATCACCACCAAAGTTTCATGCCCTTCCAGCGACCCTCTCCCTACACACACCTTAAAGCTCTGACCAAGCCATTGTGTGAACATGGAAGTACTACCGAGGTAGTACTTCCATGGTGTGAAGCAAGTTATGAGTCCCTCAGAGAATATTCCTAAGTAGTAGCAACTGTGAAGGCAAAAACTGCTTTCCTTGTCGTAGTTTTTTTTTTCCTTTTTTTTTTTCTTTTTTTTTTTTTTTGAATCCCTGAAATTTCGTGAATTTAATTGAATTACTGAGCCCATTCCCTTAGAATTTGTCCAACCTTTACAGCTTTATCTTTTAAGTTTCCTTCAATCCATTCATTTCTTTAACAGCTCAAGAAGAAATATCCCTGAAATATCAAAGAAGTTGCTTTAAAATAAAAATTATCCTTTAGAAGTGGAAGCACTGACCTGGAGGTCGAGACGTTTTTAGTCGATGAAGCCTTTTGTTACCGGAATGTTTGATTTGTGTCCTATTCCAATCGATACAGCCATTTTGATAATCACGTGTGATATTTGGCACCTTCTTGAAAAATTGCAATCGAAGAAATTGGAAGAAAAGGTCATCAAACGCAAAGGGCTTGAGAGTTGGGGCTAAAAAATTGACAACAGAAAGCTGATCCCTTGATTAATATATGAAGTGTCCTTCGAATCACTTTCTTAATTCAAAGTAGCCTTCTGTACCAGCCTATAACTCGGGAAGTCGTTCCATATATTTCTATTGCTACTGACTGGTAGATTGGTGTTAAGCCAGTCCTGCGACATGAAAGTGTGTAAATTGTTCATACCTTCTTAGCTTTAGAAACCAAAAACGAATCTAACTTATTTACAGAAGTATGACCAACTATGCATAAGCGTAGGAAGCAATATGAAAGTGGGGAAGGGGGAGGGGGTCGGAACAATTTTTGGATTGTGCACCTCGCCCTACCCCTAGACCAAAACATACATTTTTTATGTGAAATTTTTCGTCTTTTTCTACCTGAAAGAGTATTTTGAAAAAAAATAAAATGAAAAAAATGAAAGGAACATTTGTATGCCATAACTCGTGTTAAAAAATGAAACTGCATATTGAATAAAGTAGAAATCTTTGTTTTTTGCCAACCATTGTACACCCAACAATTGCAGTACATCTACGCCCTCTGAAAAGGAATATTGATAACATGTGGACGTCGGTATACCGGTATATTACAGGCCGTAGGCATATATATATATATATATATATATATAGCAAGCCATCCAAAGTGGGGGCGAAACACGGTTTCCGCCATCGAGAGTGGGGGCGGTCGCCCCCTCTGCCCCCCTTTTCTACGCCTATTGCTATGCAGGCTACACTTTTTCAAGTTTAAGGTTAAAGGTTTATGCGGAGAGAACTCTGTATTCCCAGAAGCCATTTTAAAATCTGTATGTTTCACACGAGCAGGGCATCCACGATACGAACATCTCTGAATTAAAGGGGTTCACCATTGACTAAATTCAATGACTACAAAATGTGTAGAGAATTATTCTTCTTTACATGAATGAACCGCATCTCAATAGCATATAGTATTTGGAGAATAGGCCTACTAATTTTCATGAAACGTATTTTTTCAAGACAAACGGTAAAGTTCAACATAGGAAATCTGTGATGTCGTTGCGGCACATTGATTAACCAGTAGCATTGTATTACTTTATGCTATTGACAATGACGTTGTGAATATCCAACAACCTGTTTGCTATACCCTACATATGGTGTAGTTTTATGCTACATCTACTTTCGAATGTTATTAATATGCCTAATCTCAAAGACAGAAAGGATATCCAATTGTAAAGAATAGTAAAAGGAATGTAAGGCAGTTAATAAGACCCACTTTACATTACAATCTGTGACGTTGATGAGAACTGGGGGTATTTTTGACCAAAAGAACTTACCATTAAAAGGTAATAAATTGGATTTTCTTGGTATCAAGTATTAAGATTTCAATTGCTTTGTAAGTTATAGTTTGACTCAAGTTTTGAATTGAAGATATGATTATAACTGTACAATTTTCTACAGTAGAGTAAATGCTCTATATGTCTTTGATATCCGATGGGATCTATTTTACCATTTCATATAATCATGCAGACTGTTTGACGTGTTTGTGAGGCTCTGTTCACAAACATTACTGCCAATGTTTTCTCTTTTTCTCACGAAGGCCTACTGCAACCCTTTTTCATTTTGTATAAACCGACCATAAAACGGTATTGAAATCGAAATTGTCTCAATACACTAAAATACTGCAAAGAACACTGTTTCGAAGAGCCCCGCAGACTAAGAAGCTAGAATTGCTTTTTCATTCTTTACACAAAAAAAAGAGGCGCGCAGCCATGTTCATACTTTGTCAAAATATCGGTCCGATGTTCATGCGACATACTAAACTAGGTGAGGGAATTCATGCGAAATATGGTGCACTATATGAAAAATATGAAATATGTTATGTAAATAATTAATCCCCGTCGGAATATTGACGTAAGAGGCTCTCGAAGTTGCCTCTCACACGTTTTATTACGGGCGACTTGTTCATTGAACTATTTGATGCTTTAAATCAATAAAATACTGCAAGGTTTTCTCATCTGGAAGGATGGTAAAAAGAATTATCTTCCATATTTTTACTTTTCATTATTCAGAGGGTAAAAAATTCGTTCCACTTTTCACAAATCGCCGATTCGTATCTCTTCTTAGAAAACATGTGCACGTTGCTTTGGTAACTTCAGACAGTGCACTCATGTTCACAAGTAGCGCTCGAGAAGACATTCTGGAGAGGAATTGGATATAAATAAATACCAAATGAAATAGCCTATGTAGACGACTGCATTCCTTAAGTGTGTTGAAGTAAGTGAACCATAGTTCCGCGAACAACTCCCCGTAACTCTTTTGAAGGTTGGGCCACGTAGGGGTCATGCTGGGGTCGATGAATCGATTCGGAATTAACTGTCAGAAGTTGCTTATCAATTCATCTTTATTTTGGATTCGATAACACAAAATGTCACATCGTCTACACATCAAAGATTCCCGCCCTATAATCAGAGTTGGTGAAAATCCCTCGTGAGTGAAATCAAGCATACATGTTGTACAACTGACGCCAAAAGATAAGTGTTGAAATCCTTGCGAGTTCTATTCAGTGAATGACGTATACACTAAGTAGAAGACGAAGAATGAAGACATTTATTCCCGGGGGACAAATAGATCTTACATAGGCTAACTTTACAAATTACTTTTGTACCCCGCTACTATCCTCCGCTCTACCCTTAAAATTGCTCTTATACTTTGTTTACTAAAAACTTCGAAGACGGTTTGACATAACGCTATGACATTGCAGTGTCACAGCCCAAGGCATCGTTTCACCTTCTTACACGAAGGAACACCCTCAAAATATAACTCATATTGAATCTCATAAGCCGCCTCAATAAGATTTTTGGTATATTAAATCGTGAAATGAAATTGGTTATTTTTTGTAAAAGCAGGAAGGCTGTTGTCTGCTGTAACATTTTGGATTTAGAAACGTTTCGCGTTGGATTCAGCGGTCAATCAATTTGAACTAAGGTACTGTTTGGGTAACATTTACTAACTGGCTTAGCTGTCTCAGTAATTGAATTGACTCAAAAGTCTCCCTTAAAGGCTTCGACAGATATCTCAAGTACGGTTTGGTCGTGGACATGCAGCTAACACGTTCTGCAATATCCAGATTGTAACTTCTTTAATCCGCGCTTCACAATCACAAGGGACAAGCCCCTCTAATCCGCTCTGACACCGCTACTCCAATTGTGGAAAGCAGCGGTTTGATTTCTGTGAGATCAACTTTTCTCTCCGAGGCGTCATTTATTTCTCGCTTTAAAGATTTCCCAATCTGAAGGTGTTAATCGCCTTTTGGAGATGGAAGACGGTGAAAAGAACTGGAAGAACTGAAGGAGAAAAGCAAACAGTATCTAAGTACATGAAGGCTGAAGTGGTTTTGTTTGACCTTTTTCTTAGGAGAAGAGACGGACAGGTCAGCGGTCAAAGAAGCCGCGGGCAGTCACACCTTTTACCTGCACTGTTTGCAGGTGGTTTCCACTGGGAATTGTATTGAATCACAGACACGAAATAACTGGGTAAAAGATTATTAGAGATTTTTTAGTTAATTAGCAAGAGAATTGCTCGTTTACTGGAGCTGAACGGTCAGAAATTACCGTCACCTCTGAGATATTTTGCTAAAAAAAAAATTACTAAACTGGTTTAAAAGTTAGAAATCTTAAGTGTGATGCCCTTGAAGAGACAAAGAGTGTAGAATCTTGAATAAGTTGGGAACTTTGGTCAATAGAGTTTGATTTGTTTCTTAATTAAAATGTGTTTTATCTAGGTCATAGCCTTGTTCGCGGCAAGCTATACTGGGAACTGATAAGAATCCTTGAGAAAAATCGGTCAGTAAAAACACTGTTAATAAGTCCGATTCTTGAATAGATGGAAAAAATTACCAAGTTTAGTTGTTTTCTTATTGTGTAGGCCTACCAACAAACAATTCCTCACTCTTATTACGTGCTTCACGAATTAACTTGGCTCTGAGATCACTTTTATTTCGGTATTCCTTGCCGAAGGCAGGCAAGGAATCTATGCGATGATGTCGTATGTGTGTGTTTGTGCACTCCTTGTAATCGCGGTATCTCAGGGTAGGAATGACCGGCACTTTTCATATTTGGTATATAGATTTGTCATGTTAAGAGGAAGAACCCTATTGTTTTTGGTTGAGGTCAAAGGCCATTTGAGGTCACCAGAGATCAAAGATCGAAAACCTTGTAATCGCGATATCTCGAGATAGCAATGACCGACACTTTTCATATTTGGTATATAGATTTATCATGTTCAGAGAAAGAACTCTATTGCTTTTGGTGGAGGTCAAAGGTCATTTTAGGTCACCAGAGGTCAAAGACCGAAAACCTTGTAATCGCGATATCTCTAGATAGGAATGACCGACGCTTTTCATATTTGGTATGTAGATTTGTCATGTTGGGAGGAAAAACGCTATTGTATTTGGTGGATGTCAAAGGTCATTTGAGGCCACCAGAGGACAAAGATCGAAAACCTTGTAATCGCGGTATCTCGAGATAGAAATAAAGGGCGCTTTCCTTATTTGGTTTATAGATTTGTCATGTTGAGAGGAAAAACCCTATTGATGGTTGTCAAAGGTCATTTGAGGTCACCTGGGGTCAAAGACCGAAAACCTGTAAACACGATATCTTGAGATAGGAATGAAGGACACTTCATATTTGGCATATAGATTTGTAATGTTGAGAGGGAGAACCCTATCGCTTTTGGTGGATGTCAAAGGTCATTTGAGGTCACCAGAGGTCAAAGATCGAAAACCTTGTAATAGCGATATCTCGAGATAGAAATAAAAGGCGCTTCCCATGTTTGGTTTATAGATTTTTCATGTTGAGAGGAAGAACCCTATTGATGGTTGTCAAAGGTCATTGGGGTCACCAGAGGTCAAAGACCGAAAACTTGTAATCACGATATCTTGAGATAGGAATGAAGGACACTTTTTATTTTTGGCATATAGATTTGTAATGTTGAGAGGAAGAACCCTATCGTTTTTGGTGGATGTCAAAGATCATTTGAGGTCACCAGAGGTAAAAAACAAAAGCCTTGTAAAGACAATATCTCAAGATAGCAATGATGGACACTTTTTATATACAGATTTGTTATGATGAAAGGAAGAACCCTATCGTCTTTGGTGGAGGTCAAAGGTCATTTGAGGTCACTGGAGGTTTAAATGCGAAAACCTTGTAAATGGCTTGTAAACACAATATTTCAAGACAGCAATGGCAGACACTTTTTATACCTCGTTTATAGTTTTGTCATGTTGAGACGTAGAACCCTATTGTTCTTGGTGGAGGTGAAAGGTCATTTGAGGGCACCAAAGATCCAAAACTTAAAAGTTTATTAACATGATATATGAAGATGGGAAAGACAGAAACTATTCATACTTAGTATGTAGATTTGTCATGTTCAGAGGAGAAACCCTTTTGGTGGAGGTCACAAGTCATTTGAGGTCACCAGAGGTCAAAAACTGAATTTTGTAAACATGACTTTACAAGGGAGGAAGCACAGACAAATCTCTTCTAAGAATTTTTTTAATTTTTTTTTTCGTTATTTAAGTTTTGGTGGGGTTCAAGGTCATGTGATGTCAGCAGGGGTCAAATTGAGAACGAATAGTGAAAAAATGATGTCGTCAAAAAAGTATAAATTTGAACCTCTGTGTAACAATGCATCCCCCTTTCGGCAAGGAATCACTAGGCCTTTCGGCTTTCTGGTTACACGTCAGAGCCAACGACAAAGAAATCTCTAATCGAGCATCTAGAGACTTCGAATGTGTACCCAAGGGTGGCGATTTCTTCTCAATATTGGGGAACATGACCCCATTTTCAAATAATTTACTACAGGAAAAATCAAAGTCAATGGGCGATTTCTCAAATATTTGGTCCCATCCCCCTGTCCCTCGGGATCGTCACCCATGTGCGTATCCTTATAGGGGGGGTCATGGGAGAACATATTCTGCAAGAAAATAGGAAATGCGATGTGTATGTAACCCGGGAGTTACAGTGGCAATTTCATAATGTAACAATATAGTTGAATGCACCGACAAATTTGAACTCAGTACCAGGAATACTATAGTGCAATGTCGAAATCCAGGACGTGATTGGAGTTTTGACACCCCTCCAGTGGTAGGGTCCCCGAGGCTTATGAGAGGACCACGGTGACTTACATAACGCCCACCCAACAACACAAAAATTCTTTAGTTAATAACGATGATACAGCAGGGGTGGGGAATCTCCTGCACGCGGGCCATATGCAGGTCTCGAGACCATTTTATCCGGCCCTCGAGGCAATTCATTAATGTAAATTCAAAATCACGAAAATGAATGTATATGAATGTTTCAGCCCACGGTGCCCAACCTTTATCATGCTTGTATACCACTGTCCAGATTTCACCTAATCCGCTGGAAACACTACCAGAGTATATAATTATACAACCCTAGTATGCACAATGTAACACCGTTCAGTCGTTTCGTATAATAGCCTACAGGTGCGAAATCCTTGTGCTCAGTCTGGTGGTAACGGAAGGTTTCCGTGGGAGGCTACGGACTACATAGCAATGAACATGCAGAATTGCGCTAGGTCTATCTATAACAGTGCGAAACTATCTGGGCACTGTATTCATTCTGGTAGGTACGGGGAGGGGCAAAACTGTCCCTCCAAATGTAAATTAAACGTTAAAAAGTGGATAATTTTGCGATGTAAAGCAAAGATAAAATAAAGTTGGTTTAAAAATACGCGGGTTTCTTCGGAAAGATTAGCGCGCACTTTTCTTCTATAGGCGTTCATTATAACAACATACATAAATAAGAGAGACTAACTGTCGTATTGTGATACTTCTATAGTCTGTGTAGCCTTGCACATTCGGAGTCATTTAAAGATAGTGGATGAACATTTCATTGCCTACAAATTTGTATAAACCCCACAACTGTCGGCGTACTTCGCTCTACCTCCTTACCAGGGCTTTTCCCGTAGACCCGACGAAGGGCCTACTTGAGGTCCTATGGCCTACGCCCCTGTGAGCAACTTGTTGCGCCCTCTCTGCCTGGAGCCCGTGCGTTGATTATGGCTATCGAAACGGCCCGTCTGAGGAAAAGGGCTCTCCATCCCTGGCTTACAGGGTTTCCAGAGCAAAGTCCCGCACACCTAAAAGACGCCTTAAGTAAATTACCTAATCGGGATACTGTTATACTAAATGCTGCTATGAAAATAAGAGAGAAACTAATTTATATGTAAAGTGGCAAATTATTACAACGAAAAGAACTGTGCAACAAGTTGAAAGGTCAAACTGACCGCCTAGTCTATAAATCTTCTAGCTTCTCAGTTCCCATGACCGTATATTATACTTGTGTCGCTCACGAAAAAATAACGTGCGCACAGAGACTGGTATATGTCATAGTAAGAATTATCGACGCCTCTCGGCCTCCGTGCATGAGAGACCTACATTAAAAGCAATTTCATCATTTTAATATTCGATCCATTTCTCTATGGTTCTTTGTTTCCTTTCTTGAAGTCTTGAATATCATTATTCCCAAAAGACATGCACGGTACTCAAACAATACTTGGAAACCCACATTATTATGATTAAAGTTATACGCTACCAAATATAGTTGTTCCTTTTGTGTTGTAAATTTTGAGTCCCTTAAGGTTTCAAAAAAGACGCATGAAATACAGTGTGGGCAGCTGAGAAGCACAAATTTCTTTTTCACCTAAAATATCAAATTTGAGGCTTCACTCAAGAGCTTTTGAAAAGTGAGGGGAGAGGGGGTGTCTTAGATGACCTTAACTGGACCTACTTCAATCGCAACGCTCTTGAAGCAAGGGATCCGTGGCTCAGTTAACTATGGAATCAAACACGCCCCTACTGTTTTGTTAGGGTTCTGGAAAAAAGGGTGTGGGGGACAATCCCCGACTCTTTCAAAATTGAGAGACATGTTTCCCCGCTCTCACCTATTGACACCCATGGTTTCACTTCAGTAAAAAACTCCCTGATATGCCTGTTAAACATATAACGTAGGTATATCATGCAAATTTATACAAAGTATACCCCAGGTTATGTACATAAAATGCCAAATACTTCAATTCAAAATTTCTTCAAGTAACTAAAAAGAAAAAAGTAAAATGTTACGAGGCATGATGGAAATTGACAAAACACTAAACCGTGGTATTTCTGCAGAGTGCCAAAATCAGTGATGGAGCAAATGTCCAGCAAAGGTTCAGTGGTGTTTATTACGTGTCTGTGGTGTGAGACATACGAACCAGAGGGGTTGGAAGCAGCAGTCCCACTGTATCCATCCGGAGTTTGGGAAAGTTGTATTTCTCAAAGTTTTGGAAAAAAATTGCGCAATTTTACGGCGGGCAATGAAGGTATTTAACTGACAAGAGCGTCCCAGCCTCGGTAAGCTTATGCGCATGCGTACGAGGCGTGAGAAAGTTAGGGACAAGATAGCTGTTTGTTGCTCCATTCGAGTAGGGTATGCTCTTTTGAAGAAAACTCGTTACAAAAATAATAAAAAAAAACAGCCTCCAGCCACTTTCTCCCATCAAGTGAAAGTAGCACAGTAGACTTATGTTTTGTCTCACAACAGGCATGAACAAATCAGTAGCCAAAAAGGTTGAAAGGGGGGAGGGAGGATGGTAGATTCTAGGAGGAAAATATTTTCGAAGGGGCAAGATATGTTGAAATGTATCGAGGCAAAAGTAATATTTTCTCAAAATTTTCTAGGGTGGGGAAACTTTTCCAAAGGGATGTCGCCCTTACCGCCAATATACCCAGCTTTTTGACTTCGACTGACTTAATTTAAGATTGTTAATACAAAGCCTATGAGTTGCACTGTGCCCATCCGACGTGAAAAAGTGATTCACCTGAGCGCTGACTAAACCTTAGAGGGCGCCTAGTATACAGTTCCCTACAACAGAGCGTGAAGGCATTTTGCTGGTATGGAGCACGTGGAATATGAATGTTCGTCTTTGTCTGTGTCCAAGGTATTTTGGTTTTGCAGGATGTTGTCAGTGATTTTTCCTCATAAATAAGCTAATGTTTCAGTCTTTGGGATTTCATCCATTGATAAGACCGTTTTCAGAAGTCTTTGGCACAGGGTGTACGAGGCGCGGGTGAGCTAGGGGGCTGCAGTCCCAGTTCGGGCATAAAATTTACTATTTGCGCGCTACTTTAAGGGAAACGTTTTGAACAAATTTTGAGCAAAAGAGCAGTAGCCCTCGCCTCCCCAGTTTATGACCAAGATGAAGGTCAAATTGCATTATGGCGTACTCAGTATATTCAGAAAATTAAAGTATATTGATTTTCTCACCACAAAATTACAATAGTTGAGGAATACAGAAAGTTGGAAAGAAACATCACATGTTGAATTCAACCTTGAAATACAAGTGGGCGGTTTGATTGACGTGCAGTTTTGTTTACGACGCCCAATGGGTTTAACCACGAACGCAGGCAGTTTTTCTCCTGTACACCAATATGTCAACAGCAGATAAACGAAATCTTGAAAAACTCATCATATTTTGTGTAAAAATATGAAATTATTCTTCATTGGCGACGATACTAATTATGAGACATGAATAAGGAAATGGAGTCATTTTCTACATTTTATGATACATTTGAATAAAATTTATCACAATACATTGACTACCATAAACAGTGTTTCCAATAAAACTTTGATCAGTGCCTGACTGTTTCGGGGCGTAACCTTAGTGTATATACAATCAATAGGATTCAATGTTTCGATTTGAAATACAGCCCCAGGCAGATTCACATGCTTCTGCAATGATTTTCAATCCATATTTTCGGATTTGTTCATCTTATTAAGTTCAAATCTTCCACAGAGTACTTCAAGTGAGGCTGCCGAGTGGAAACGATTTCATTGATATTTTTTTCCTCTTTGGATGAAAGCTTCACTAAACAAACAATTTTCTTGCTTATTTTTCTCATCTCTTAACTTCATTTCACGCTTGGCATATAGTTAAAAACGGTCAACAGAGACGGGATGATTGAATCGATTTATGAAAAGAGATTTCCATATTTTACTAAAATACAGTGGCAGTCTTAAAATTACGGCAGTCACGTACTGTACGAAGCGGGAAGGCGAGGGGTTATAAATAAGGAGATATGTATAATTCTCCGTGTGTACCGTCTACATTTTGACTGAGAAAGTGTGAAGAAGACTTGACCAAGACCTTTAAACTGTTCTGTTAATTGTAATGTTTAAGGAATACAGACAGACTGAAAATGCCCCGTTGGCCTATGGTATCTACTGTAGTGAAAATCTAGTGCAGTGAAACGGGGATGCGTCTTGTATGTATGTATGTATGTATGTATGTGTGTATGTATGTATGTATGTATGTATGTATGTATGTATGTATGTATGTATGTATGTGTGTGTATGTATGTATGTATGTATGTATGTATGTATGTATGTATGTATGTGTATAGGTGCGAAGGGAGGGGTTGGGCAAAGCGAATCTTTTCCCTCGCTTTCCCCCATTTTCTCTGGCGAAGTATCGTCCTCATAATTTACATATTCAACGATTCTTTGCTGATGACTTCGAAGCTGTTTATGTCTTTCATTTACACACTCAAATTAATTCGGTTAAAATATTCATACAAATAGCTGGACTAGATCCAGCTTTACATCTTAGCAAGCCTTCAACACAGCTCCTAAATTACTACTGCCAGCGAGAGGTCTCAGTATAATACCGAACAGCAGGTGTTTCTTCAGTTTTAATTAATTGGGAATACGACCCGTAAGTATAGCGACTGGCAAATTTCTTTCACCAAAACGTCCATGAAAGAGCCAAGTGGCTCTAACAAGGGAATTGCTTTTTATTCCAAACACTTCTTCGCTACTGTAACCTACTTTGAAGGTGTTCTATATTAATGTTCACCCGACCAGTCAAAGTAAAAAGGTTTATGGACCTTCAGTTTTATGTCGGTGGGTCCTGGCAATGATTCAATGTCTTGGTCGGCCATAAAAAAAGAGAAAGAGAAACGCCAAATATCCATACGCAAGGACAGCTGTTCTGTTGAAAATTTTCATATAGCAGAGTGAGGTCCGATTTTGTATATCATGTATGAGATACTGCTGCTGCCTGGCCCTCCCGTCCTCTTGACAGTGTCTGACCAGGCTGTGAGGTGTCCAAAGTATAATAACACCTTACCAGCTTACTGGACATGTCACTACTAAGATTGAACAGTTGTCTTTATTTACCCCTCTGTAACTGTGAATGTGACCAAAATGCCACCCCTTTTGTGCATGTCAAATTCTTAGGAGGTGCACAAAATAAAAAGTAAGCCTTCTCTGCCCCTCCCTGCCACACCCTCTCTTCGTCTGACACTACTTATGTGATTACGTGTATCACAACGATTAACCACCACGCCCTCTGCAAGAAGCCTTTCGGTAACCAAGTTGCTTCCTTCAGTGTGGATTTATTCACTGACGTTGCTCATGAGAGGTTCATAAGACCGTTGGTAGTAAAAGAACTGTCGACGTATTTACTCCGGCCGGGTCTACCAGATGATTGATACCAAAATGTAGTAGAGTATCTTGCCTTCTTACATGGAAGTACTGCCTCGGAGGTAGTACTTCCATTCTTCTACCCCGCAGAGAGCACTCTGTTTGCTCAGCACTTCTGTAAGGGGCGAGGGATATGACTGAATAAGGAATATGCCGTACAGCCTGCTACGTAGACAACTGGGCTACTGAACAAGGACAACCGGCCTACAGGCCTAGCTAAGCTGCTAAGTGCAGTCGTCAAAAGTAGCGGGACGCTGGCAGCCCATGGGTATATTATAGCACTATATGATAATATATTTGGAAACAGTACCCTTCAAAAAGCAGGTGTATGGGATAAATAAATCACTTTTATGATTTGACTGAAACAATAAAATGACAATTGATTCTGATTGAATGAGGTCTTGATATGACCTTTGATACCCTGGGTTAATTGTATGTAACAGATGTTACTAGAGGAGGTGCCAATAGCAAACGCTGCTCAACATAGCACTACATGTAAAATCACGGCAAGAGACATTCATATCAAGCGTCCATAACAACCGTAAATTTATCTCCACCAACGTTAGTTTCTGAACACCTTTGTCCTACAGACCGGCCTGCTACCCAAATTATTCCTCCCTTGCTGTTGTTTATGAAAGTCAAAGGATAAACCCATGACTGCATAGATTGCTGTCATTTCCGTTACTATTAAATTAAAATGCAATATAATTTTGTAATCATCATTGCCCAGGGCCGCAAGCACGGGCGAAAGCCCTATAGGAGGACAGTCCCGGGGGACAGTTCATGACACCAGCTAAGCGGAGCACCGAGTCGCGTGCCTATGATAGTTGCCACCCAGGGGACCCTTCCTTTTTCTCCTGTCTATGAGTGCCTTCCTTGGGGGGCACTGAGGGGGTACATTTAAGACCTGGCTTAGGGGCAAAATTGTGTTATCGTTTGCAAAGCATTGAACTCCGTGATTATAGTTTTACGAATTGTCATTACTTAGTGATATTGTTCCTATTTTTTACTGGGCGTAAGTCAAGGGGTGTTGTCTAAGAGAAGGGGATAACACTCTTTGAGAAATTTTGTCTTTGTGAGGTGGGTTGGATGCAAAATGGTGCTATCTTTGGTAAAGCTTTAGAAGCGTTGAATTTAATCTTTTTTTATTTTGGTAGGGTGTAATTGAAGGGGATGTTGCCTCAAGTAAGGGATGACATCTCTACTCCTTGGAAAAAAAAAAGTTTTCCAAGACCTAAACCGGTGTGCTCTTTGGATAAGCTTAGGCCTGCAAGAAAATGTTCGGTCCAAATGTCTTTCAGATGAGGGTGACATTACACATTTTAGACCTTAAAGCTAATATTCTGTACTATTTGATTTCATGCTTTAGAAATTAATTTAGTTTTCAACAAGAAAAGTTAGATTTGATTTCAAGGAAAATACAGTGTTCCCAATTTGAATGAGTGCAGTATCCTGTTTCATGAACGGCTTTTAAGGATCATGTTACAATATGTTTGCGAGTTGCGAAATTCACGTACAGAATAACTCCTTAGTTTGCCTTGAATGCAATAGTTATATTCTTACATAGGCCTATCTAGAAAGATGCCTGAAGGGAAACAATAGGTCACTTGTGAGATGTAGCTGTTGCTTTAAGCCAAGTTTGCGGCGACTGCTTACGCCCTTTATATAAAACGTTTCTTTACCAGCTCATTGACTTAGCTAATAATTAATGGTCTGTGGGCAAGTAATGAATTCAGTTGTTCTACTCAACAAAGCTAGATTAAGATCCCCTGATCAAAAATCCGTTGGAATTATTTAAATATCTTTTACCGTTCTCAAAATATTTCCCTTCAAAGTTTGACCATTTGTGAGAATTGTTCATTAGCTATGCAAAATATGATGTGGAGTGTTGCACAGGGTCTATACTTCTTTTGTTATTCCTTTATAAATTATCTGTTAATTACTTAATAGCTAGTTTCTAGTTTGGTGTTTAATGCGGATATTTTCAAAAGAACTAAATAGCTACTTTCAAAATAAACCCCTCAGGGCATCCCAAAATTACAGCTGTCCTTGGAATGAAGGCTAAACTAACAAAAGATAACATTACACCCAGTTGACAGGTCCTTCTCTGTACGTCATAAATTTGCATAAGTAGGTCATGTTTATTCATGATATAGGTAAAAAACAGTAATTCTCTTGTAAAATGGTCAATATTTGATGGATTTTAATGGAAATTGCGGCTATTTTTATCATTTTAATGCTTTTTACACCATTTAGGCAAGCATCACATTTACATGTCTACAGACCTTTAAATGTAATCATAGGCTATCGTTTTTTAGCCAGCGTATATGCTGGTATATTCAAGCAGTGTATCTTGTAAGAGGAAGATCGTTCTTTCCGTCAGGGGGAGAAAACCACATAACAACACATCCACGGCGGGGGTCCAATGACCTTGGCGGGGATAGTCCTATTTGGTAAGAAAGGTACCCTTATATTCAATTTCCTAGGTTTGGGGCCTTCAATAATTTTGGACAATAAAATCTTCAGCATTTCAGTATTTCTTCGCAGGTATGCCAACTTCCATTTAAGATTTGGAAATTCCAGGTAACAGTTTCCCCCTCCCCCCTTCGTAAGCCATGGCCCTGTTACCAGAAACACGAAAGAGCCTTGGTCATTCAGCAATGTGATTAGATTGGTTATAGTGGGCACAGTACAGTAGCGGATCCAGGGGCGCAACAGGCGCACGCCCTTCTATTGGCCGTCATGCGCCATAAAATGTTCAGGCATAAAAAAGAAAAAGCTTCAAAATGTGTCAAATACAGCACCATTTTGCATCTCAGCCCTCATCCAAAAACAAAAATTTTCCAAAGGAGAGGGAGAAACCCCCTCCCTCAGACCCCTCCCAGGACAGCGATCATGTCAAAACTTGCGCCGCTCTTTTGAAAATTCCCGGATACGTCCATGTAGTAATCCATTCTCTGTTCATCTACTGATGCAATTTGGAGTGAGCCCCTGTCACGCTGCACGATGTACGATACGGCGCGACGCGACGCTATAAAAATGCCGCCAAGCCTTTTCCGCTAGACAATTTCTTCATCTCTTAGCGATATTTCAATGCCCGATTAGTCATTGGACCTCGTAAAATGGCAACATTATCTCATGATTGGTTTCACGAAATATCTCTCGGAGATAGGTACCGTACACAAAGACGAAAGAAATTTGAAACTTTGCTAACTGAATTTTATCTCGTCGTGTCGGGCCCAGTGTGAAAGGCCCTTTAGGTAGCACACCACTAATTTAAGGGGAATCCCAGCGGAGGAGGTTACCCTACGAATTTAACACCCCAGAATAACTTTTTGGGGAACAGATTAGACCATGTTAGTGAAGCGATGTGTTTAATTTGAGATGTGTATGTGGTGGGAAAGTAGTTGAAGTACTCATTCTGCAAAAATAAAGAAAAACTGAAGGTATTTCAGGTATTTTGAATGAGTAAACAAAACAGGAACCACCACTCTATTATACAGGCCCTTCTAGCTCAAAATCTCTACGGCCATGGTAAACAAACTTGCAATCGTTGTGAAAGGCCTACTCGTCAGCTTTCATTTGAGGGGTAGCTTGTGCCCGTTGAAACTTCTACAAAGGTCCAGGGGCCACGAAACGGACCCAAATTAGTGTATAAATCAATGGAGGAATAATTGGTGGTGTGCTGTCTTAAAACTCTTGTATTTTGGTGACGTTTTAGCTGAAAATAAAGTCGTATGTTTGCCATTAATTAAAAAGTTCCTTATAGGCCTACTTGATCGGTAGTTTTGACAATTTTGCAAATCCCAAAGAGAAGGGGGTTGGTGGGGAGGCTGACCTTCAATGAACAGTCCAGTTGTCGATCTATGACCTAGGAGGGGGTGTTACTCGCCCTATTGACTTTTATCTTTTTTAATTCTGCTGATGCAAATACGTAAAAATGGTGGCATGTACTTAGCAAACGAGTCACACAATTGGCCTAAAGTTTTCTTTTCTTCTTGTCACCGTGTTTCACTGAATAGAACTAGAAGATTCGCCATTTTTGACTGTCCGTGGCAAAACTATGTAGCCTGTTTTTTTTTTTTTTTTGTTGTGAGAAAACCTTACTTAAAGACTGATGTGTCGTTCATGTGGCATTTACAGTACTCATAATTCTAATACCTTTACCAGTTGATATTAAGAAGGAATTTAATATTTAAAAAAAAGCATGTCGAAATGGAAATATTTCATATTAAGTTTAACATGTTAATTCCGTTTCAAAACAGATTTGAAGGATCCCACCATGCAAGAGTTGGAAATGTAAATTTTACAAATACTGAAAAAGTCCAAAAAACGACAGTATCCTACTGTCATGCATATTCATAACTTGTTCAATGTTTCCTGAAAAAAATAAAATTTTAAACTTTATTTATTTGAACTGTAGGCATACAGGATTTTTTTCAATTTGGGTTGGGATGCAGAAAAACTTTTGTCCGAACTTTCAACTTTCATTAACGAAATTTTACTCTCACTGCGCACTGAAACCGGTGCTGAAACAATGTGGTGAGCGCAAAGTTCATACAAAATGCACATAGTTTGACCGAAAAATACAAATTTGGTCCAAAATTTCTGCATGCATCCCCCTGCAAAACGTTGAGGCATTCCGGGGCGAATTTTATTTTTGATGGATTCTCCCCTCGAATTTTGCCGGCTATTTGCCACAAGTGTACCTTATTTTTGCTAGAAAATTATAAGGAAAAATATTAATTAAACTTCTTACGGTAAGTGGATCAACGCAGTGGAAAAATAATAATAATCTCTAAATGCAAAGTAAGCCCATATTCTTGTTTTTGTGCCGAAATTCGACATGTGGGTTCTTCGAAGGTTTGGCGTGGATCAGTGGGTTTGAGTGTCGATAAAAAAGGGCGAGGCCTACGGTATGCATGCCACTTGGGAGCTATGTACTTTTGGAGTAGTACCGGGTATCATTTAAGGAATAAATCGCATTTGGCGAACTATTATTGGTGAATAAACCGTCGAGACTCCAAATTTGACAAAATAAC
>WURT03624408.1:0-20273 GCA_009936505.3 Holothuria glaberrima | reverse complement strand
CAGTTGTGGCTCACTGGCTTGTTTTCCCTACTCCATTGCTTATGCTGAGCACCAAGCACAATGGCAGTAGTTTCCATATCTAAAAGTCTTTGGTATGACCCGGCCAGGATTCGAACCCCCTACCTTATGTCATTGTGTAAGTACGTGCCCAGGTATATGGAATAGTACACATATGTTGAGGTTTATGTATGCATTTGTTTATATTTATGAATTGTTGCCATGCTTGTAGTAAAAGATGTAAAAGTGTATGTAAAAATCTTCTTTGTAATCAAGGAATGACAAGTTTATTGGATCCAAAATTCTGCCACATGCCTGAACTGCATAAACATGCACATTATATTCTCAAAAATGTAGTGGAGGCCATTTTGCTTTCCTGAGAGAATGGAACTCTAGACGCTTAATCCAAAATATAGTCAGGTAGATGTACCCAGGTGTGGAAAGAAGGTGACCCTTAAACATGGCTTAATGAGGCCAGGTTGAAGGAAGCATTAATGGTCTATAAAGGCAGTGTTCCTTGAAAGGCCAGGACCTACTGGTGGGCAGTCAAGCACAGTCTTGGGGGCTTCGAGGTCAGCCGGAAAATGAAAAAAAAAATTTCTGGAAAGTCTTTATTTCTGTGATTTTTTGAAATTAGTTTATTTCATTTGACACAGATGTTATTTTGGAACTAAATTTTTCTTAGCTTGTCTAGGATAGTGAAGTCATAAGTAGAATGTCTTCAACAGTCAGAAGTGGGCTTGGAGTTGCAAAAGATTGGGAAACCATGGTCTTAGGAGTAAAAGTCAGAGCACATAACATAATGCACGAGCAGAAGCTATGCACACAGCAATGAGTTATGTGAATAAAGAAACAGTCTTTGTACACTCTCCCAGCTCATGAGTGAATTGGTGATTTGAGCAGGAAATCTCAGCCTAACCATGTCAGTTTGTGCTGTAGCCTATAACTTGATGTGATACAAAATGACAGACTTGGTGAGGCACACACTCTTAAACATTTGCAAACATGAAGTGATTCTTTGAGGAAAAAACTGCTTTCTTGTTGGGTATCTTTGGGAAGTCATTAGATTACATTTAAAAGCCAGCCTTGAACTGGCCCTTGGCTAAATTTATGAGGCAATGCCTATGAGACCCAGGTTGCAGAAAGTAGCTTTGAGGAACAAGGCCAGCCAGGAAACTTCTAAACATGATCAAACAATCCCTCCCCTGGATGATTTCCACCTGGACAAATTTCCTCTGGACAGCTTCTCCCAGGACAATTCCCACCAAGTAATTCCTACCCTGGATAATTCCACTCATGACATTTACCCCCAACGGCAGCGATTTGTTCTCAATGGGGGGGGGGTGGGACATGACCCCATTTCAAATTAATTTACTGTGTGAAAAATCAAAGTCAATTGGCAATTTCTCAAATATTGGGGAGACATGTCCCCCCTCGTCCCCCCAGATCATCGCCCATATTTACAACTTCCCCCACCAGTAATTTTGGAATTGACCTGGGTGGGAATTGTATGGGAAGAAATTGTGTGGGTGCAAATTATCCAGGTATGAATTGTCCCGGGGGAAGTTATCCAGGGGGAGGGGGCATAGTTTTCTGGGAACAACTTAAAACACTGATAAGGATGATGTACATTGTCTGTGACCAACCATTTGTCTCCCTTCTATTCTTGTTCACAGAATGGTCATGTGGACTTATTAAAGTGGACCCAAAGTCTAAAATTAAAAGAATATTTTAGGTGTTGGAGAATAAATTTATTTCATCCAACTCCCACTTTCATAACTTATTCCATTGCTGAGATATAAAATGTTTAAATAGTCAATTGGAATATAATTTGTGATGTCTTTCTTGTACAACCCACGTTACCTGCATTTGTTTCCTTTTGAAATTAAGATGTTTATATGTCCTTGAACGATTTACTGTTCCCTTGCATACATGTTGTGTAGAGAAGGCTAAAATAGCCAAGTCACTCTGCAACAGTAAGACAGTGACCACATTTTGGCACAAGGTACAGTGGCTTTTGAAAAACAAAGAAAAATGTAGATGGTAAAGCAGAGTAGCACAAGAATGACATCATAAGTTATTGCACAATCTACCATTTTTAACTGATTGAATATTAAGCTTTCAATAACATTTTATATCAGCTCAGGAAGCTACTGTAAAGATTGGAGTTGGACCATTTGGATGCTATTTTAAGCTTTGTAACATAGATTTTTGAAATTGTAGGCTTTAGGTACTCTGTAAGGATATATTATCCGTAACTTAGGTTTGGATGTTTTCATGTGCTGTGAACCACTTTGTACCTATTAAAGTAATAAGGGTATTTTCTTTTCGACAGATGCTGATGGCCTCATTGAACAAGTAGTACCTGTTTGTTTTAGTCTAGACTGTAGAAACAGTTCTGTACTTGTTTACAACAGGGATCTTAGGAAGGTGAGTCCCATCTAAGTGGCTTTGAGGAAGTTTGGAATACTGTATCTCATCAGGCAAATGGCAGACAGGAATACCAAAACCTTTCTATGAAACAGCAGATTGTCCTGTGCAGAGAGATCATATTCAAGATATTCTGTACTCGTGTTATAAAATGTAAGGGTATATAAATGCTAGGGTAAATATTCCACTTGAAGCTTGAATGAGGATTTTGTAGTGAATACGGAGTGTGATAGGTAGCCAGTGTTGTGCATGATCACATGCATCTTCAGTGAAGAAAGGATATTCTTCAACTTCAGTAACAAAGAAATTCATTCAAGGTATTTGTTTCTTTCATCTCTTATTAGAGACAAATCATTTTTCTGTTATGTATTCCCTTGTTCCTCTATTTTCTATTTTTAGTGGGACAGAATAATAGACGAAAAATCTCTTCATGGCTGGCATTTCGTTCCACCCGATGATTTCGAGTCGGCCATACCTGTCGGCTTCAAATTGAGGGAGGGTGATCTCAACTTGGATTCCTACTCAGACTTTGTCGCCATAATGCGCCATGAGTCTAACGTGTAAGGTTTCAGTTTTATCATTTTTAGGTTTATACTTCGAAGGGACTTTTAAGTCTAAGACTGCAACACTAGGTATGAAAAAATTGAAATATTACAGTCATTGGTAAGGCTGTGACGGTTAGTCCAAAATCAGAAACCGATTTCTCACGCTGCTAAAACTGGTTTTTAAATCAAAACCGATTTTTCAAAAAGTACATTGGCCTTACCTACCTACCTTGCAAGCCTTATATTAAGGGGACACAGACCGAGAGCCAAAGCTGACAAAAAGTAGCTCTCAGTTGTATGATTTTCTGGCAGAACCAGGAGCAACTATTTCATGACCAGGAGAGGCCTTTAGCAATTCTTGATTTATGCAAAGTGTGATACGCTCAAATAACAAAGCTTAACGGGCACTTAAAACAGAATATTGCCGACTCCCGGTTGTCTTATTTTTGAGCGGACCGGGAGCAAAACATAATGAACTGCGAGGTAAAAATTGCCCGCCGCCCGCATAAATAAGCCTTGATACCTTGCATGACCGACAAATTCCCATACATTTGTTCTAAAAAATAAAGTGGCCTTTGCAGGGGAAGTGTGAAATGCGTGTCAGAAAAAAAATTTGAAACAGAAGTCAAACCACAATTGGTTATTAACTGGCTTTTCTTTCAATAGCCAGTTTTTCGTTTGTGGGAGAATTTCGAAACCTAATCAAATCAAAACCAGTTTCACTGGTTTTCAAATCAAAACCGGTTTTATAAACAGCCTTAGTCATTGGCCTAATTCCCAATTTTATAGCATATTGAACTGCTCAGATATAAAATGTTTTAACTCGGTCACTTATTCAAAACAGCTGATAGCATTGCAATAATTTTTGTACTTCCCATATTCTTTTGTTTTATTGTGAAATTTTATTGTGAAATTGCCGAATAGATCACATTGGAAAATGACTATTGTTTTTGAAGCATTTTGGGAGAATTGGTTTTGCATGGTCATGCTCCTGTATCACTATAATACACTGTAAATCACATATTTGAAAAGGTGCTTTAAGAGAAGCAAAAGATGGTACTGAGGGGTGCAAAAGTGAGTTTTATAGCAATCTTATAAGCTGGCATTGTGCAGTTCTGCTGCCATTGCTTAGCGATATGAAGCACTGATTCTCTAGGGAAAAGTACAGACAAGAGGGTCTCATATGCTTTTGAAATTGATACATTGTGGATGACAAAAGAAACATACCAAATTTCCAGAAAAGAAGTAGATGGGAGTTTGATCAATAAGTCCTACTGTTCAACCTTTGTGACATATATTCTTTAAATTTAAAGATAGAATGTGTAATATTGTAGTCATTATCTCGCCAGAAGCGAAAGTCAGGCCCTCAAACATTATTGATGTTAATAGCCTATGTTCGGACACTTTCACTCATTATTGAAATATTTTTTCCACAAAAATTCCTCAAATTGCCTTAACGGTCTGTGGTCAAGTAACCAAAACAGCTGTTTTACCCAACATCGTTAGAGTAAGATCCCCTGATGAAAAATCTATCGGTAATACTTGAATATCTTTCTTTGTTATCATGATGTTCCTTCAAAGTCTGACCATTTCTGAGATTTCTCATTAGCGTTGCAGAAATTATGATGTGGAGTGATGCACAGTGTGTGCATTTCCTTTGTTTATCCTTCAAAAAATTATGTTTATTAATACAGCTTGTGCATAGTTTGGTGTGTGACATTACGTGATATCGCCCTTACTTAAATCCTCTACCACTGAACAGTGCATCCCCACTGGGATGCTTATGAGGTTTTATAATATTTTTATTGATTTTTCAAAATTTTAGGCTATAATCTGTAGGTGTGAACATCAAGTAAAATCCTGACTTTTCAGCCAGAGGTCGGGTTTTGCACTGTACAGTGGTAGGCGATTTGAGTAAGGGCAATTTCACGTAATGGATATGGATATTTGCTAAGTCCTCATATAGCTACTTCCCCCCCCCCCCCCCCCCCCCGGGCATACCAATACTCTTGGAAGGAAGGTTAAATAAAGGATAACATAAAATGCATCTCATGAGTGCATCTTTCTATGTTTCAAATTTGCATATGTAGCTCATCTTTGTTCATGATATAGGTGCAAAACAGTGATTTCCTCATGAAATGGTAAATATCTGACAGATTTTCATGGGAATTGTTGCTATTTTAAACAATATTAATGCCTTGTACATCAAATAGGCACGTGTGGTGTTTACATTTGTCATTTTTTTTTTTGTCAGTTTTAGTTTACCTTTGTGAAGGGGGACTGCTCGTAAAAGCTCTGCTTCTTTAGTTCTCCTCCACCTTCTTGCAAAATTGTTGTATTGATCTTCATATTTATATTGTGGAAAATAAACTCAAACATGTTCACAGACCTTAAAAGGAAAGAAAAAATCATGCAGATGCAAAAAAATTCTTAAAAGCTCCCTTTAATTACCTTTAATTATCTTGTAGTTGAGTGACAACATTATCTAGAATTTAAGCAAAGGGCTCAAATGGAGTGGACCCTGCGTACAGATGTACAGTATCATGATGTAACGTGCTGAAGGTAAAGAGGTTGGTCGTGTTAAGTCTTAGTGTCCCTTGGGGAAGGGGCTCTTTTGGGGAGCTGAACTCCTAGATAAATGATGAGCAGATTGACTATCTAGGGGTAGAAAATTATGGCACCAATTCAGTGATTCTGTTGCTTGGTTAGGTTAAAGTTTGTTGAGTTAAAACTTAAATTTCTCTGAAGTAAAATGGTTTTCATCCATTTGATGGTATGAAAAAATATTTGTACACTGAACCTTGTTTTCAGATCCAATGAGGTTGTGATTCTGATAAATAACGGGGGGAATCTTACACTTGATTTCAAAACTCCAGCCCTGCATAGCATGAGGTCTCCGTTTGTGGCTGCCTTTGCTGATCTTTCAACAACAGTAAGACAGTGTTCTTTTTTACAATGGAAGTAACTTTGTGTGTTAGTTAAGGTAAAGGGTGAGGGGTAGGGGGGATAACAAGTGGCATTGAAGGAAAAGTTAGTGTGTGTGTGTGTGTGTGGGGAGGGGTAAATGGCCTTTGCAGGGAAAATCACGGTGTGGAAATGTAAAAATTAATGAGAACTTATCCCCTCCAGGATTTTTGCCTATGGTGGAAAGTTTATAACTTCAGCAATTATTTGAGTATGACATGAGAAATAAGAATCTATTCGAATCAGAAATCTTGTTAAGTAGGTCTTTTAAATAAGTCTTAGCAGACTGGCAGTTACCCAGAACCTTACCTCAGGAAATTTAGGGGCCAGAAGTACTTACCATGTCAGTATTTTAGGGGCTAATTTCACAGTATGGCACTCTCCAGTCTTATCTTGTGCATCAGTGGACTTACCTTTCTCTGTGCACTGCAGTTAAAAGCAAATGTACAAGTTATCCGCCTGGTGAACATAGTTTATTTTTCGTGGACTCTAGAATTTCATCTTTAAGAAACCAACTGAGCCTCTCTTCATTATTCACTTTTTGCTAGAGATACTTTCATAACATAATACCATCACATCATTCAAGTAAAGGAGTATTTTTCTCCCATTGGTAACTTTAATGTATTGATTACTGTTGTATGATTTCACTTTAGTGAAACTGAGAAGGAATTTTCTGTGATGAAATTTATATTTACAGGTTTGATAGAAAAGGAATGTAAAAAGCAAGATTTTGTGTATTTCCTGTAAGAAATGGATTGACGTCATGGACAGTTCTCAAATAATAAATTGGCACACATTGTACTAGATTGTAGTAACAAACAAAAGACCAAAAAAAAAAGGTAACCATGGTTATCAGTTAGATCTAAATCATTACTGAGTGTAAGGTTATGAAGAAAGTCTTGGTCGGTTTTATAAGTGACTGCTGAAAGACACTTTTTCACCACAGCTTGCTTTGTAAGAGCACACATAAAAGTTTTCCTTTTTAAGTTTGCATGGAATTTTTCATTGTTTGATTCCCATTTCTCATTTAGGCTCACCTCGATATCATTATTGGGACTGGTGACAGTGAAACAGGGGAGCTTAAGTTTCATGTGATGACAAATAAGATCTCACCTGATGCAAATTTCATCAAAGTTGAGGGTAGGTATTTTATTCATGTGCTACCATTCAATCTAGGCATAGTAGCAGCAGCTGTTGAGAATGTTGGTGGGAAGGTGATTGGGTGGGGGTGAGGGAGCACGGGGGTGGAGGGATGGGGAAGGGAATGCAGGCAAAGTTGGTAGTGTAGAGGAAATGCTTAGACTGTATGCAAATTAAGCCTGAAGCTGGGATTATCCTTTGAAAATTTAATGGTTTTAAACGGTTAAGTCTGTTTGAAGACAGGAAAGGCTTATTTGGTATGAAGCAATGGAAGGGACAATGTTGTTTGGCCATCAGCTACTGTCAAGATTTTATCTAGAATACCAGTCTGAAGCTGTGACAGTATTCAACCTCAGATTCCTCCTGGTGTTCAGGGTCAGTCTGAATCATCCTACAATTTAGATGTCATGTGTGAATCCAAGGATGAATAAAGGAGGAATCTGTGAATTTGATAGCTTCAGATTGGTATCTATATACAAGAGCTAACTGTGGTTTTAATTTTGTCTTTTGCAGTTGTGACAAGGATCTGTGGCAACAGGTGTAATAGAATGGTAAGTGTATTCAGAAAGATGTATCATTAGGACAGGTTCTTTTTTGTTAGATCTATAACTGATCTTCTTACGGTACCTTGTCAGGAGATAACCTTATAGGCAAACTAAAATGCATCCATCCTTGAATGTTTAAATTGCCTTAAACTATGACCCCCCTTCCTCCCCCTCCCACACCTTCCTCCCCCTCCCATCCCTTCCCTCTCCTAGGCATGCCCTGTGCTTGTGGTTGTGCTGAAAACCCTGTAAACCAACTTATGGGAATCTTAGAACAATTTGAAAACTAGAGTGCCATTGATCTTGACACTCCATTGTTGCTGGAGCATTTACATTTTGAATTTGATGGGGTGAGTGGTTTCAGGTCCCCCCTCCCTCATCCCTTCTTACTAACTGTCAAAATCATAGAATCAGATCTGGAGCTGATCTGCCTATTCTTTCTAACCTTGATCTCTAGCACAGCCAGGGTTTTCTCATAAAAAAAATTGTAAACTGTAAGATGTTAGGACGGAATCAGTCCCTTATTTGAAAAGCTTGATGTAACGAAAGCAAAACATAGAGTCAAAACGGTGGTTTGGAAGATTTATTGATAAGCAACCTTATGTTCAAAGTTTTATGAGAGCATTGTCATTTCTCTGCTGAAGTATTATGTAGGCTTGGGCAGATTTGCGACTGTCCCACAGTGTCGTGACTCCTGGCTGGGAGTCAAGTAGTGACTCCACTTTCTTTAGAATTGTGACTCATCTTGTGTAATTTCAGTACTGCCAAAGTATATGTCAAAACCATATTTTGGACAGTGCGGTGCATCGCACCACTGTACAACATGGTACAATATAATACAATACAAGACAATATTTATAGAGTACTCACTTATACAGAGCACCATAGTAGTCAATGGTGCTTTGCAACATGAAAAACATAAAGGTAAATTACGCCTATCAAATTAAATTATTAATGTGTTTCTACACACAAAGTAGATCCCATTCCTACACCCCTGAAACAGAACATTCCCTATCCCAGAATAAAGAACAGCCAGGTTTTGGAACATAAAATGAAGAAGAATAAGAGGAAGGCCTAAGACAGTACCTAGAAGAATCCTTTGACTCTAAACCCTTTAGTTCTGTTGGTGAATGACCATCAATACATTTAAAGCAAAGACACAGTAAACAAAGTAAAATTCTGCACTTAACTGGGAGCCAGTGGAGCTGTCTCTGATATTTTGTGCTGCTTTTGTAATCTCTTGATTCAATGTAATTTTAGCTGCAAAGCTTTGAACCCTTTGTTATTTACACAAAGTTACACTGGGCAACCCATACAGCAAGCTACAACATGGTCCTCAGCAAAGACTGATCGATTAAGAACTCAGATGTGGTTAGCGTGGTGGCCTTCGTTCGAATTTTTCTGTTTGGAATTTGTCTGATCAGAAGGTCTGTTCAAATGCAAAATCTCTGTAGATTACTTTTGAATGAAAAGCCTACCTTACCCTGTGTGACCTGACCATGGAGGGGGGGGTAGAGGATAGGGACTGGGAGGGGGAGGGCATAGGGACTGGGATGGAACATGCAACCTCCCAAATGCTTAACATCATTGCTTCAAATACTGCCACCTTTATCAACTTGACCATTGTGTTTTGCTCCCTCTTATTCTTTTTCAATTTTCTTCATGTTAGTCACATGTCAGCAACCCCCCTGGATCTATTACTTCTTATGCAACTACCACACCAAGTGGGGAAAAGCAACATCTAACAGGTACAGTATTTGATATGTTTCTAGATATTAACAAAGATGTGTGATGCAGGCTTAGAGGGATTACAAACTAGAAACCATGCCGATGCATGTTTGTGTATGCCAGTACTCAAAAGAATAGATATGCATGCCCTCATGTACTGACAGAATTTGGATGTATTATCGGTAATAATAGACTGCCACCCAGAGGACATTCCTCACTTCTGTATTGTACACTTTCACATGTAAAGTAGTCAGTAAGGGTAGGCTCAGGATTTCACAAAAGAAGAGGGGGGGGGAGGTAGTGAACTCCATGAGGGCCAAGATTGAACCTATGGACATCAGTTGTATGTATCATCGAAAGGGGGAGTGGGTCTAGGGAACAACTTGAAATTTAGACACTTAATTGTATTTAAATATTCCCTGAGATTTGGCAACCAAAGCAAGCATACATATTGTATATCAGCTTTGGGATTGTGTCCACAAAAAGAAAAGAAAGTGGTGCCAAAATAGGGAAGGGGGCAGGGGGAGGAACTGAAGCTTGGAAAGCTCTCCTCTGCATCCTTGCCTGGTAAGAGATAGCTAGGGCAGTGCATCATACCTTAGAAGTTGTGGCCTGGGTATGTGAAATGGAATAATGGAACTGTCATCGGGAAGATCGAAGCAAACTGTGTTCGGAAAACTGCTAAGGAAAGGTTTTGTATAAGTTGGCAAGTATCAAGTGGTTGATGTACTTAGAAAAAGAAAATTTAATTATTTTTAGCTCAACCCACAGAGTGTGGGTAGAGCGTAGGTCATACTGTGTGTGGGGCGGAAATGTCCGTCTCTCTCTTCGAAAGCTCTCATTACCAACAAATTGTTTTGTACTATTTTTCTGATACTTTTAGTGGAGGACCCTCGCAAGGATGGCAACACAGTTTGTTCTTCTGCAAAGGATTGGATGTAGGAATTGGCTGAATTTTGATAATTTTCTGACTTTTTACAGTCGTGATATCCCTTTCACAGTTATGGCTCTTTTGATACAGTGTTTATAGTGCATGGTGGCTAACATTTTAAACTTGTTGTTTTTCCCCTTTTCTGCAGCTGCCCAGCTTAGCCAGTCCTCTTACTTAGCATTACAATTACCTTACGTCGTCATGGGATTGGGGCAAAATCCTAACTTTGTGGACGAAGTAACTGTTGCTATACCAAACGCTTACAATGCAACTGGGGTAAAAAAAAAAATTTCAACATTTTGCGTTTAAATTATGACTCACCAGTCATAGTACCTCTTATTATGTCTTTAAGATTGTTAAGTCCTATAAAATTTGTAGTCCTAACTATGATCAGCATACAATAGAATAAGACTTAAATTATGTGTGAAGCAACAGAGATAAAATTAGCAGAGGTGGATTTGTGATATCACATTTGACTTACTGTAAGTAGCAATATGTCATCTTATTTTGGAAGAAGAAGTGGACATTTTGCAGAATTTTTGTTAAAATTATAATAGAGTTTTGTACAAACTTGAACTGAAATCTTGTCGGACATTTGTTATATTGTGTTAGAAATTTTCCTGTAAAATAAGGAGGCAGTTAATATTATAGTGCTGGGACCAGTTAGTGAATTTTGAAAACTATTACTCGCAAAGTATTTGCGAACGGTTAACGAATACTCGCAATAATAGGAAAGGCTAAAAATTTCATGGAACTAATTGAAGCGACTAGCGGGATCGTGACTGAAACATGTTTCACAGAACTAGTTGTAGTGGGTCGCCAGTGTAACATCAACCAGCCAGTCACAACTTGCAACACTGTCAATACAAATTTTGTGTGTATTCTCGCATGTATTTCAGTCAATGGAAGTCCCCATTGAGATTGTGTTATGATCACAAGCACTGCTTGTGTCTTGGTATCTTCTCATCCCGTCTTGTGGTCAGTGCCTACGGCAGTTTATTTCTTTGAGACACCGCAAATTTTAGCATCAGTAACTTTAAATAACAGTTTGTTTCTTGTGTAAAATAACAAACAATGGGTTGATTAAGGTGATCTTGAGATGCCACACTTGTAAGATATGTGAGGGAGTGGATTGAAAGGCTTCTTCGCAAGTATTCCCATGATCAATTTTCGTAACTGATATTCCTCAGTTGCGTATGGTTAGCGAGTATTCACTATTCGATCCCAGCACTACAAGATAATCTAAGTTTGAACAGGGATTGGATGTATGGTGTTTCAATGAAGATGATCATAAAATGTAGATAACAAGTTTGCTTATGAAGAAAGTCATCCTACATTGAATTGAATATTACCTTCTTCTGAAAAGTGTTAAAAATTTTTATAAACGTGATGATTTTCTGTAATTTCAGCGTGAAAGGAGAGCAGAGTGGCCATCCTTAATACCTAATTCCCAGCTTGTAGTACATCCTACAGACCTAGATAACCCATCAGCGTGAGTATTTATTTCCTTTTAGAGGCATTTTTGAAGAAAGTCACACATTTTCCAGCTGTTTTAAGACATGAGACTCTTCAGGTTATATGGTACTGAAGTCAGTTCTCGGACATTAAAATCCCAATTTAGTATTTTGAATCAACTCTAAGTGCCTGTACGTAAAGGTCAAGTCATTTGGGGTCATGGGAAAATATTGTTGCCTACAACCTCTTATTATGTGATTTGGTTAGTTTTAGTTATTGTAAATTGAGTAATAATTATTAAAGTAATGAGGCAAATCTTCCGTAACAGATAAAAGATTAGTGACAGAAGTTCAGACGGGTTGTCACCTAGATGGAGTGAAAGGTTTGATACCCAAATCCCAGCAACTCCTGAACGTAACTAATTAAAGACCTAGAGTCAAATTTGTTTTTGCATGTATGACTCAAGTTGAACCAAGTTCTTGTGTTATAGACTCAAATCAGTCAACAAATTAGAGACAACACTGTAATCAGGAACTTAAGCTAAGCATTCTTTGAAATTTTTGTTCAATCCCTACGTTTAGTTTTCAAGATAGTAGACGAGTTATTACATAATTTTACCAAATATAAACCTTAAGGTAGCAGACCTAATTTATGGTTTTACATAGATGAGCATATTTGTCACTCATCCTTAATCATTTTTTCGTGTCTTATTCTATTGAAGGTGGGAGAGTAACCTCCTTATTCACCCCAGTCAGTCAGTATTGATTACAGGACTGGTCCTCATTGGGACCTGCTGTTTCATCGGAATCATTGCAGGGCTCTTGCATCTTCTAGAAAGGGTAAATTTGATATCCCTCAAAGTTTGTTCACATGGTAAACTGGTACACAAGATCAGATTGGAAGAGGAAGCAAAGAGGTTAAAAAGGAAATTTTAGGATCACACCCATCATGTTCAAACAGCTTAACCATACTGGGGCATAATTGAATAATTAATTAAACCCATCCCGAGTGGTCTTGGAAGGCAAATGAAATTTGGGCACTGAAGAAAATAGTAAATGCTCTGTGTTCTTATAACACTGAGGAAGAGGTGGAGGGGAAGACATCCTGTAAATGTCTTACAGGCTCAAAGTTGTCCACAATTGTAGTGGCTAAGCATGCCTAGATCTCAGAAAGGCAGATCACTGTTCATACTCCTTAAGTAAAACCAGGTAAAACAATACAGGTTTAGTCTCCACATATTTCCCTGTGATGCAAGTAAGAGACCTAAATGTCAGAAAAGTACATCATACAATAATTACTTTTCTAAAGTATGCGCTGAAAAATTTTAGATACAAAATGTAACAACCATGGAAGTTGTTTTGTATCAGTGCAGTGACATTGTAATATTTTCATGTAAGGAAAGAGTAATATTAGTGATTGACATTAACCTCTTAAAGGGCAGAGCAAGAATAATGGGAGAGGAGTAACCAACATTGTCTTGATGCCTTTTGAGTGGGACTTCATGGCCAGCATTCTGTGCATATCGGCTGCTTGTCATCTGTGGAATTAATTATATCAAGCCATGGTATCGTGCTTGTACCAATTGTACTAATGCCTTGCCAATGATTCTTCTCACTTTCCAGAGACAAGATGACAAGCAGAAAAAGCAGGAAGCCCACAAGTTCCATTTTGATGCTATGTGAAAGTCTTCCTTATTTCATCTACTCATGTTAGTTTTCTTTGGATGGGCTATGTGCAAATCAAGGGTTCGTCGTTTACTTTCGTAGTTGAACTATTTTTTATGTTTAAATGCTGAAAATGAAAAAGATTATTTCAAAGTTATGGGTGTACACATTCCATTGTTAAGGTATTCTCTTGGATTGTGTGTATGATACTCCAAGCCTTAGTCATCTTTCTTTAGTATCTGTGATATTAAAGTAGAAGCGTCAGTATTACTAAAATTTTAATTGTGGACCTTCATGTCACTTACGATTTGTATGGTCGTTACAAAACTAGGGAATGAAAAAGCCAGAGGTAGTGCCCTCTCGCTAAGAGATTTCATTTCAGTTGATGATGATTTATCATCCATTTTTACTTGTCAGTAAGATAGTGAAGTTTATGCATATTCATTAGGGCAGAAAGTTCATATGCTCAGTGTTAATCAATTGTCCTTCAGCTGTTTGTGCACAGTGATGAAAACTTGGACGTTAGTCTTTAGGCTTCACATGAATTATGGCTTTCAATCTTCAGTTCTTGGAAACTATCTTTTAAGAATGATAGTAGAGTATCTTTGCATGTCATTTTACGTCATTGTTACCATGGAAACACCTTATAGATACTTGAATAATGGCACGTGCAATGTGTTTGTGTATTCACTGTGTGAGGTCTGTCATATCAACTGACCATAAAATGTTATTAGTCATCTGAAAGACGGTTCCATATTCTTTGTATCTCAAGTTAAGTGTGCGATAGGGGTTAAGCAATTAGTACTTAGACTCATAGGTCATTAGCATAAATTTCTATATGTTTGGTAATTGTCAGTTTGTCAACTTCTTAATTTAATAGTTACGATCTAGTTTTCAACTTTCTGCACAAAATTGCTATAATTATTGCTCAAAAGAAAAAAAAAAACATTTACAGTGATGATATTTAAACTTGCCTGTTAGAAGGGTTTGTTTAGAAATAAATGAATTTCATGAATAAAGATGAAATGAATATCAGTACTTTAATAAAAGCTTTGACCACACTAGGATATTCTCCAGAAAAATATTGCATAATGGGAGCTTGTAGCTCTTCTCAGAAATTATAGACAGTGGTAAAAGTATGTGCAAGCACATATATTAGCTATAGACAAAATTTTCATGTAACATATGTATGTTTCCAATTTCCACGCTACCACTCACAGCTCATGTGCAGTTGTGTAGAAATGCCTGCACAGCAGGACTCTAGACACAATTGTCTTATAACAAAGCTTGGCTGTCAAACTGTCCAGAAGAAAAGTACATTTGATATTTTGACATTGGTAAAAAACTTCCATAGCCATAGTAGTTGCAAACAGTTCATTGCATAACTGGATAAACCCAGCATTGGGAAATTTTTCATACTTCATCTTTGCTTGCATTGTAGGTGATATAGTGAATGGTGTATTTATGAATTTGCAGGGCCATAGCTAGACAAGGTACTGAAGGGGCAAAAAATTTTTCAGGCAGGGCCAGATGTTTAAAAATAAATGAAGTCAATGGCAACTTGAAACTTCTCGGGGGGGGGCAAACATTTTCAGGGGGCTTCACCCCCCTTGCCCCCACCTTGGCTATGGGCCTGTGAATGGGAAGCCAGTGCAAAAAGCCATTGTGTGAAGGAACAGTTAAATTGTCAAAATATTGAAATGTTTGACAACAATCAACTCAGCTTTACTTTTCAACTGGTGTGTCGTACTTAGCCAGTAGTTGTGTCTCCATAATAGAAATGACCATTATCACTCGTAGTCTATTCAAGCCTGTAGCCAAGCGGGAAATGTGGTCTTGGGGGGCACCCACTAGGAAATCTAAAATTACCATTGCGTTAATGCATTTTTAATAATATATCTTGCCCCCCTTTTCCCGAAGCTCGTTTGCTTCCCCTTCAATGCCTTGTTAGGCTACAGGCCTGGTTACATTGTGTTATTCATGTTCTTCATGTTCTGTATCTTATTCAGCCTTTTACTTCAACTTTTATCTCAAGGCATAATGCCCTTTAAACTGTGCAACAAAGTTGAAGGGGTGACAGCTCTCTGTTCCAACGTATCTTGTTCAGACATCTCTATAGTCCCACAAGACTGCATGAAGATCAATGTTAGGATAAGAGTTAGGTTAGAGTGAGAGTATGAGGGCTGTATGTGTTGGAATGTGGACAATCAGGAACGTAGAGGCCATAACCAGTTTAAGGTAGCAGTATGCCGGAAGGAGGTTTCTGAGGTGATCACATGAGGCAAAACTTGTGTCAGGTTGCTGTTGATTACATTGTCCCCAAACTTTGTTTCTGCTGGTTTGATTTTCCTTAGTGATATATTCAGAAATTAAAGATTAAACTAGAGTATAATAGCTTTGAAAATATTTGAATAGCAGGTTAATTGTAGACTTGTAGAACAATGTAGAATAGTAAGTCAGTTTTATGTTAATGTTTGTCATTAATTAAAGCTTCTTTTTAAGGCTTTGAAGAAAAAACAAAGGCCTTTTTTCATATGCAATGGCTGGAGGATATCACTTTAGGGTACTGATACAAAAGGTTTTTTTTTGTGGATAAAGTTTCAATTAAGTGCAATTTAACTACATATATATTCGAAAAAATGTTTGGTGTAGCTTTTGTTGTTGATATTTTGCAGTTAGTTGCAATTTGTTTGATTTATGTATAAAAGCAGATATTAGTGGAAAGGCAATATGTGAAATAGTTTAATGAGATGAAGAGGACGTACTCTCTCTGATGTCATAGTCCAGTTTGTAGCATCATGACACTGAATGGCTCAAGCATGCTTGCCAAGAAGCACGTCTCACTGGGTATACATTTATGACATACTTGAGTTGTCAACGCCATCAAGTTAAAGACAGGCAGTCATCACCAAAATACATTTTTGGTGTGGGGGTATCATAATTCTCAGTTGGTAACTGCTCTTTGATTGACATCAAAGTTTAAAAATTCAAATGGTGCAGAGTAACTCACATTCCACACAATGCAGAGAGTGTTTGGATTGCTCATTATAGCCTTGTATGGTCACCAGGACATGGCCTGAAGCAATAAAATAGGTTTGTGTCTGCACTAGGAGGAAATTTATACAGTTATGGGAGGAAGCTACAGAGAAGTGGAACTCTCTGGAATGACAAAAAATGGCCATTAAATGGCTAAGGCATGCTTGCCAAGTAGTTTGTATCTCACTGCATGTGCATTTATGTAATATTTAAATTGTCAACACCATCACGTTCAACGGCAGGGGCATCCTTAATGAGTAGTACACATCCCATTTCACCACCTGCATTGATCACGTGTACTGCTTGCCTGTGTCATGGTGTAGGGTTTGTTTTGCTGTTCAGTGAACCCCGTCCAAGCTATGTTTGACATGATCAACATGCCCTCTACACTTATAACTGTAAATTTTCAATGCTTGATTGCTTTGTATGTTCTTTTTCCAATAATATCTTTTGTTGGAGCTGTAGCCAACATTTCATTAGTTTCTGGTGAAAATTGATGAGATGTATTTCGTTTACATTTTAAATTGATAGATATGTATATTCCTTCTGAAATTATTATTGAGAACGAATGTAAGAAATATAATCAGCTTAGCATGGCAAGATTCAATGATTGAAGAGATTTCAAAGAAAGTTGTGGATTTTTTTTTTTTTTTATGTAATAACATAATGAACTTATACCCCAGATAAAGGTTGTACAGAAGTAGACATTGATGTGGTTAAGTTTTTGTTCCTTTTAACTGGTAATGCCTTACTGGGAGCAGTCACAGCTAGTTTGTGCCTGGTTGGAGATATCTTGCAAAAGAATTTTTTATAAAGAAAGAAAAGATAAATTTTTTTTGTCAGGAAGACTCAGCAATTATAGTGTTTAGTACTTCAGCCCATTAATACTACTTCTCGGGAGTCAATGGGATTTTTCCTGTATGTTGGGTGGGGCATTTGGGGTGAAGGTAGACCGTATCTTCCCTCCTTGTGATGATCCCGTTTGTCCATACCCTTAATACTTATGTATATCTTTTCATGTAGAGTTGAGAAAGTATTTTACACTCAAAAGTAATTATATATTTAGCTTTACTATATAGGTGTCACTTTTCTACACTGGAGATAAAATAGCCAAACAAGAAGTTTCTTTTGACTAGCTGCTTATTCTTTATGGTGTTGTTGTTGATTTTCTTTCATTTTTTCTTTGGTTTTTGCAGAAGGCAAAAGGAATCAATGCAGTCAATTATCTTTAATAGTTACACAGAGGACCTTATAGTCGTCAACTAGCCCAGACTATGGGCAGGTTTTGTTTGAGTATGCAAGGACCTTTTTGAAGCTTTTAAGAATCCTTGCCCTCCATTTCGTTGGAAGCTGCTTCTGATACAAAATATTAGTGCACCCGATTTTGTTTTGGGCAAGGACAAAATCCCCTTATGCTCCAAGTAATGCCGCAAGTGCAGATAACGCTCACCACATCCCTGAGAATTGTCCCTGTGAAGTGGCAATGGCAGTTGTGCCCTACAGCCAGGCTTGTAGCCAGACAATGTACTGAAGGGAGGGGGAAGATAGCTTCCAGGGGGAAAATGTTTTTCAGGGGAGGGGGAGGGCAAGGGTAAGATATATTTAATGCATTATGGGAGTGGTATTGTTTGATCTTCTAGGGGGAGATTTTTCCAAGGGGATCCCCCCGGCCCTCTTGGCTATGGGCATGCCTGCAACACATGCCCCTTGCCCTCCCATTGGCAAAAATAATTTTCCCATTTGGAACTGGAAATGCACTTTTGGAGTTTAATTTGAAATAGATAAATACCCCATGCCTCAATACGGTGTAAAAACCTATAAAGGGCACCGACATGTGATTTGAGTCCTTCGGGGAGGGGGGGGGGGACAACGACCCCCTGACTATATGGACGCTCCGCCATGCACTGCACCGACAGCAAGGGAAAAGTTGCATTCAATGTAAAGTGGAGGGATCGTTTTTGGCCATGGCCCCATTGCTCCCTGCTTTCATTGATGCATGTATGAAGGTCCTCACTAGGGTATTAATTATATTAAACACTGTTAGATGCGATTTCCTGGCATCTGGCTATAAAGATAAACTTTGAAGTGTGTCCGCGGAAGAAATGTTAGACCTATTCGACGTGTTGACTTCATTTTCTCTCCAATTTACAAACCAATATGAGAGGTCAGCTAGAGTAAACATTTTGGAATCCTGAAAAAAGCCCCGGTTTTAAATTTATTTTCTTGTTCTTTACAATACGCCCCTACCCCCTAGCGCTCATAGCAACGCTCCGATCTAGAACGATTTGATGTCTGAAAGTAGGGGTACAAACCCGGACGGACTGTCAAACTGCTCCGAAGGCGCCACAGGATCGCGAAGCGCTCCGCCTAACGGACCAAGGCCCACCTTAGGCCTCTGGCGGGGTCCAGGGGCAGAGCTCCGGTGGTGGTCCAGGGGCGAAGCCCCCGGAAGCTCCGGGGTATTAACGAAATTGTAGCAATTGAAATGATGCATTTTAGCTTGCTAAAGGGGCACTAAACAGATCACAATAATTACAATTTGCCTTTTTTTTAATTATATTCTTACTTCGTATGACTAACAGTCCCCCGGGATCAATAATCATTATGCAATAGGGCTTGGGGAAGAAAAATTTTGTTTGAAAATTTCTAGAAGGGGAACTTTCCCCTCCGCTGCTTAAGGTCATGGTGGCGTGGGTAGTTTCAGTGATGATAGAAGGGTTTGTACGAATCTTCGACAAGCAAGACGTTCTACAGGAAGCAATCCCGATTCCCGAAACAGTATTTACACCGGTTGCCGGCGAAGCGAAGAAAACAGCGTTGAGACAGCGTTTGAATCATTTAATTGTAGGCTATTGTTTTTCTTTAGTTTTAAATGCAGTATTTTTCTTTGCATGAAAGATTTTGCTTTACTTTTCCCAGGTGGGTATTCTTTCCATATATCAGTATAAAGGTACCTGTATCTGGCTTTATGGTTCTTTCTTTCATATTTCGTTTTTGTCGATGGTCTGAGACAAGTCCCACTCAACTTTTTTATTAGTGGGGAAAATTTGGTAGTCAATTTGAAGGTTTTAGACTATGTGAAACTTTTAAAAGTCAATGCAATATTTCATGGGTAGTTTTTACATGGACATGGCCAAGGGAACCAACAGTTAAAAGTGCCAGGGAAGTTATTTTTCCATGGAGGCTGCATCTTTGGAAGTTGAGGGCCGGCGAAACCTGTAACTTCAATACCGGAGGCTGGGGAAAGAGGGTCCCACCCATTTTTTTCTTTTTTGTTAATTAGACGGCTTTGTGGCCATTCTGGACCATTTACTGAGAATATCCTGCTTTCCCCGGTGTAATTTGAAATGCTAATAAAAATAGTTTTCTTATGATGGTCGCAAATTAAGATGGTAACTGCGGTCAATTTGCTGATGATGGTGGTATAGTTGGTAAGGAAAGTGGACAGCGAGAGGTGTAACGAAGGTTTTGGAAATGATAATTTGCTCTCCTACAGGAAGTTATAACGAGGCAATTCCACCAAAGGTTCCTATGCACAGCAGTACAACAGTTAATAAGACACTGATTTTGAGGCTCATGCGAAGCACGCCGATTTTTTTCGAGAATTGCGTGGACCATGGTGCATTTAATGCCGTACATAAGTACTTTCAGTGACCCTTATTTCAGAGCTTCAAGTCACAACAGTGTGGTGTGTATGAGAAAAGACATTTTACCGTGCCAGACAAAGTTTTCAATTGAATAGGTCCAGGCGCGTAGCCAGGAATTTGTCGAGCGGGGGGGGGGGGGGCGAAGGGGAAGTTTTTGCGAGAGACCGAAGCGACCGAGCCTGAGCGCGCTT
>WURT03624298.1:0-20273 GCA_009936505.3 Holothuria glaberrima | reverse complement strand
GAACCTTTGTCCTGTTATGGAACAGCTAAAAATAAATTGGTGACATACTAATGCCCCAGACTACATAGGCAAAATTACTTACACATTTCTTGAAATCCCCCAGTTTCTATGCTTGCATATGTGATGTATGTTTGTTCTGTATTTCATTCCCCTGTCCGGCATGCTTTTTTGTACCTATTTCATTCCCCTTCCATGTATAAATTTACATACTAGGCTTCTCCATCTCCCCATTGGGAACCCCCTGCAGGCAACAACACAGATAGTGTACAATAGACTGCTTTTGTGTGGAACAATTTTAGACATACAGGTCTCAGCTAGTCAGGTAGAAAACCTATATCGCCCCAATATAGGTGACCCAATGTAGGGCCCATTAAATTTTGCACCCAAGATTCGTAAGGACCCTATATGGGCCAGCCCACATGTATGTGAGCTATTTGTACTTTACCCATATTTTAGCCACATATGAGTTACCCACTTGGGCCCTATGGGCTGGCCCAAATGGGCCCCTTATGAATCTTTGGTGCAAAATCATATGGGCCCCATGCAGTATGCTGTCCCTTATGGTTACCCTCAGAGATCCCATATGGGAACGTTAACTGGGTAGAGGTTGCAAGCCCCCCCCCCCCACCGGCCATGCAACATTCCCGAAACTTCATCGAAAGAGCCTGTTTGACAATGCAGTTGGACTCGGACTCGGCTTGGACTCGGTCCTGGTGGACTTGGACTTGACTTGGACTCGAAGGGTTCTGGACTCGGACTTGACTCGGACTCGGACCCTTCTGTACTCGGACTTGGCTTGGACTCGAGTTGTATGGACTCGACTCCAACCCTGTTAATTAATATATACTATGTGAAGCACAGTGCGTAAATAAATGCTAACAAATATTATGGAGTCATGCACCTAGTGGAGAGTTGTCTTTTATTGTCTTTAACGATAGGAAGTGCTCACTCGAAGATAGCACTTTCATGCTTTAACTGAGGATCGTTCAACAGTTCAGCAATCACCCTTTGGTGGTCATGAACAACACAGTGTGGACAGTGGAGCTTCGGCAGCATAATGAATGGCATGGATGTAGGCTAAAGCGGTACTGAGTCTTTTCTCGATCTGAAAAAATTATTCCTGTGTGGTAGCACGAAAAGCGGGTTACACGAACCTGCTCTGTGCCTTGCCGTATCATAATCATGGTATGGTATAAGCAGTCAGTTGAGCTCTCGCACTTACGTTGTTCAGACCACTTTATAATGCTTTGATGCCAGCTATGAATACGCAATAAGCTGGTGGGGTTACATAACCTATGCCTTAGGAAGTCCTAGATTTGTACGAAATACTCTAAATCAAAACCTTTTTTGTGATTACTGTGATTTCATTTTAACGATACGCTAATTTTTGTATTCACTTGATCCTGTAAAACTAGTTGCTTGATGTCATTGCTTAGTTCTTAATCTAAATAGTAGCGGTTAATTGTTGGGGGAGAGTAAGCACGATGTTTGTAGTAGCAGTCTAAAAACGGTAAAGAGGCGGTGAAGCTTCGAATTAGACTTAGGACAGTTATTCGGGAGGGAGAAAAGCATAATTCTTTCTTCAAATTATATTAACAATCATTTTTTGTCATTTAAATTGCATCAATTATGGTTTATAAAAATTACAATATTGTACAAGAAGTACAGGACATAACAAGACAAGAGAAATGTCACCATATTGTATCTAATGACTGTTGCAAGTCCAGAACACGACAGCTACACTTCGCTTTTCGCTCGTAAAAAAGCATACTTTGAAATAGTGTGTCGGTCAATGGTTAACCGTGTTGAGGTCAACGTTAAACCGTGGCGCTATTTTAATAAGATGAGAACTAGTAAAGTAGTGACAATGAATTCTATGTTATATTAGGTCTACATGCAAGGCTTCACCACTGTTTGGTCTCCCGAATGTTTAATGCAATTTTTCACTTGTAGCCATTTGAGTATATTTGCCCCCTCCGAAAAATATTTCTCCCCCTCGAAGCTATCTCACCCCTTGATAACCAACCATTTGTGTATATTTTCCCTTGTCCTCGAAAAACATTTCGCGATTGGAAGCTATCTCGCCCCCTTCAGTACCTTGTCTGACTACGGGCCTTTCGATAATTTTGTTTACTGCTTTGTCACTGTACGACGCCCAAGGACCCATGCCTGTATGATATTGAAAATGTTACACCTCTTACCTTTCAACTTTTTTATTTTAAAAGCGGCGTTTATTCTTTTGGCATTCAACCCCTGGCAACATACCCACATGGGCCCGTTTGGGTAAACATCTGGGTCCTTGATGATGCCTTGTAAGCACCAGATGGGAAAACTTGTCCACGCCGACTCCATGAAGATTAGGCTAGGGTGTCAATGTGGGAACTTACCCTTTGAAAATGGTTAAGGGCTGCATATTAATTAGAAATGGGGAGAAATTGTTTACTACAACATGGCAGAGTACTGCTACCCTCCTTTCTTTTTAATCAATAGCCAAACAATATTTGGGAGATATTTTATGTAGCCTTATTTCCAAGTGAAGGGAATACAAACCTGAAGGAAAATGATAAGGACAAATAGCCTGAAGTTCATTAGACTAATAAGGATCCTTTCTCTCCAATTTGGGCCTAGCTTACAGGGAGCAACTTATTTTAAAAATTGGCATAGCAGTTTTGAGGTTTCTTGTATTTTTGTATTACAAAATCATTGAAATCCCTAATGTTGTAATGTGTAAAAATTGCTACACAAGTTTGTATAATTTGTATAGCAGTTTGATCATTTTGTGTAGCAATATGTGATGCGATACCAGATAAATTATTTCCTGCACCTATATGAAGTATACCCAATATTTTGCAAATGTCTAACAAGTGGCCATAATGATTCAGTTAAGAAATGCAGTAAGCTTTAACCTTTAATCTTCCTACTTACAACGTTAAACTCCATTAGCACTTTTCAACGTCAAACTTTGCCCAACCACACATCTAACCTGATTGCATTTATTCTAGCTGAGTGGCTTTGCTGAAGGATGTGAAATTTTCCTCTGATGTATATTCAAGACCAAATTATTGGTCCCTTCAAGATGCAGTTCTTCCTCCTCTTCCTGAACAAATTATAAATGGATCTCATCATCTTGAAACTCATCTACAGATTCTTTGATCGTCACTTCTGCTGCATCCTTTGTTAAAAAAATCCAGAAGAGAAAGGTCCCATCTTCCGGCGATCAACGTGCAGACTTTTCTTGATTCTGTCCACCAAGGCATTTCCTTGAACAATATTCGATGAGTTCAGTTTCTCTGTTGTGGTCCTTAGTTGTCCTTTTTGTCCACCAGATGATACTCCTGGAGAATGGTGATCAATTTGATCTTCATTACCATCAGGTTGAATGTCTACCCCTGATGCTTAAGGATTCTGCTAGTAGGCGTTTGTCCCATGTTAGATGATGCTCTTACATACGCGTAGCTAGGATTGTGTCATATAGAGTGTTGTTTGAGTGTGACATGGGAGGTGTATAAGGAGAGGGGTTTGGGAAAAACGACATTTTTAAGTCTCCAGATGAGAAATGGTGCAATGTTTGTGCCTCAGACGTAGTGAAGTTTATCGTGTCAGCATATTTTCCCCCAAGACTCTGATGATTTCTGCCATTATTTTTTTCCAGCTTGGATCACGGGGGATTTCAATCCCCCGAACCCTCCCCTTGGCTACTCGCTGTAGAGAGATCAGATGGACTTGAACCAAAGGGGATTTAATTTAGCTAAGTGGGTTGCTCGGGGTTGTTAGTCATGACGTGTAATTTGTATAACGACATGATAAAAATATAATCAATGAAATCGTAGTAGAATCACAGTCCTGCGTCTCTGTTTCTTCGCGTGAGTCAATTATTCGCAAACAATACACTCGCCTGTGTTCTTATAAAGTCAAACTGTGATGTTAATGGTTCTGTGGCTGTTTGTGGATCAGGTTTGAGCAAAGAGGCTGAACTTCCAATATTAGCAAATAATGGGCTTACAGAAGTCATTTGATATAGTTTGTATTAACATGTTACCAAAAATGTACTTTAATTGAAACAAAAGACGTAGATAAGGTACAAAAATCCACATCACGTAAACTTAGAATGAATCTTTTCTAAAGGGCACTAGCTCATCAATATTAACAAGTTTATCAACTAAAAAGGGCCACGTTTAAAAACGTGAGAAATTTTCTTCTTTTTTTATTCTGATACATTCCCATCTACTGTACACAGTAGTTTATCATTTAAATTACATATTATCATCTTGCAAATAGCCAGTAGTATTAACAGTGCTACAACAAATGTCACTAGACTTATAAATGTTAACTATATAGGCCAATTGCACTGACCGCGGGGGCCCTTACGGATCCCAGAAGCGTTTCCCAACCTGAGGTTTAAAGTTGACCATCATTCACTGAAAAGAAAAACAAAACAAACTTGAAGATTCAATCCATTTAGTCCATTGTTATTTTTCTAAATTGAATATTTAACAATTAATCATACTATACAGGGCCTACTATACGTGTTTAATCTAATGGTATGAAAGGAAACCATCACCTTCATCTGAGGGCCTTCCCTTAGGAGGTTTCATCACTCCGCTGCTGCTTTATCCTCATTCTACTAAAGAGAGACATTCTGTGAATGAAAATGTGGCCACTGAAATTGGTAAAGGCTACTTTGTATATAAAATTTCAGTAGGATTATATTGTGACAAGCACAGGCAGTCCTAACATATGGTAAACGTAGCCTATTAAAATTAAGGCATTTCACGCATTTTGCCAAACTGAGTCCTGAGTTCTGTGTCTTTTCATAGAGTTTACCTCTTTGGAAATACACGCAAATGTTCCAATCACATTTTGCAATCAGTTGAGTAGTATAATGATTCATTCTGACCTTGAATGCCTTCATAATTTAAGAAATATTTCACGACGAAAAAACCTACTCCGCAGGAATGTGTTCCGTCAATTTGCTCCATGGTGATACCACATGACGCATAGGATTTCCCCAACACAGAATCCGGTTCTCACAACGGAACTACTTCATTGCATGATTCCATACTATCCAATGGGAGAACCGAATTTCATATTGGGGAAATCTCTACACTGTTGTCACTATCGACCAAAGACTGAACATGCTCTTATGGGGAAGCCTAATTTTTTCGTCAAGAAATTTTTCTTTTTTGAAGACATTCCTGTTCAAGGTCCAAATGAATCACAGGAATTGTGTCACGTTCTTATTGTATACCGCCTTTACTAGTAGTGAGCGCCTGTGGTCACTCTAAAGACTGTGTATTGTGAGCTCTCCGCGAACGACCCCACAAATACTTTAGTACTGACTGAGCCTGAAAACTAGCATTGGATACTCACCAATGGCCGTTTCGCACAAAGTATACCACACATAAAAGCACATACACTAACTTGCAAAATGAGCACTTAAACGGCAATTCTCATCATCCCAGACAGTTCCAATTCTCAAAACTAAGCAACTTGTAGCTCCTCCCATTACTGAGGAAAGCTACTGCTTGTTTAGAGACAAACATATTTTATTGCTTAATTAAGGCCATGTCCTGGTGAGCATACAAGGCTATTATGTGTTAGGTTAGGGTTATTATGTGTAATCCAAACACTCTCTCTGCATTGTGTGAAATGTGAGCTATTGATATCAATCAAAGAGCAGTGAACAACTGAGAATTTTGATACCCCATACTAAAATATACTTTGGGATGACGAGTGTTTGCCTTTAAGAATTCATTAACGTACAGGGCTAACGCTGTGGATGTCGTAGCCTGACTATTGATGCCAAACAAGCTTATTCAAACCTTAAAAAAACCTTAATTATGTAGTTGACATACATTTTTGCACGTCCAACAGACACGTACACACAGGTAGCATCAGGGGAAAGTAACCCTAAATTTTCAAATGAATAGTTTCTAATATAAAAAATTCAGAGGAATGGAATACCATTTCATGAAAAAGATGTAAACCATTGCACAATTGGCATCTAACATACATCCAAGAAGGTTTGCAGTGCTTTTTCTGCTGCTCCGATACTGAAAGAGCTCCGAAACTCAGAGCCTATAAGATTGGTCGTCCTCAAAACAAAGATTAAAATAATATGCATTTTTAACTTCATAATTATTTTTATTTTTAAAACATAGTATTTTTGTTAGGGTGTTATATTTTTGTATAGAGGAAAACCTTGCGCAGGGTTACCGCGGGAACCGTGACAACTGTCCTATTTCTCCTTCACCTAAGGTCCTGCGGACATTCAGTTGGACCCTACCAGTTTTCTCCGTCCAGTTCTCCCCAGTAAGCTACATTCCATCTACTCGTTGTCAAGCTGCCAAATTGTATAACCCCCTTTTTTGTGGACCTGTAAATTGCCCATGTTAAGTAGATGATCCCTCTTGTTTTTAGTTGAGGTCAAAGGTCATTTGGGGTCACCAGAGTTCAAATGGTCAAAACGTCGTAAACACTGTATCCCAAGAAAGATAACTCTGAGGGATGTTATACGGTACTTAGATTGTGAACTGCCGATATTGAGTAGATGATCGCTATTGTTCTTAGTGGAGGTCAAAGGTCATTTTGGGTCACCAGAGGTCAAATGGTCAAACCATGTAACACTTTATCTCAAAAAGGGTAACTGTGAGGGATCTCATACTAAGGTTGTGGATTGCCCATATTGAGTAGATAATCGGGGTTATGTTTAGTGGAGGTCAAAGTGCACTTTGGTCAACAGAGGTCAAATGAACAAAACCTTGTAAACACATCTCAGAAAGGGTGACTGTGGGGATCTTATACTTGCACGTGGATTGCCCATATTGAGGTGATTGAGGTTGAAGAATGGAGAGTAGGATCCTCAGTTTGCTCGTACCAAGGCTCATAATCAAGTTGGGGTTCGATTTTGCGTCCGAGCGGAAGTCGTAGTAGAATTGGCAACATTTAGATCAACGTATGTATATAAACTTAGTTTAGGGGAAAACAGTCTTAAATAGGGGTGCGCCATCTTCACCTTTGGGTAAGTTTGCGTTAAATTCAAGTGGTGCTTTTATTTACAGTTTCTCAAGTATGATTATGCATTAAAAATTACCACGTCTTCTTAAAACGAAATTCAGAAATCCACCCCCTCCCCGAAAAGTAGATTATCATTCAACAGTTATCTACGTGGGTTGAAGGGTCATGTTGCCTCTTGTTAAAAGGAATTATTGAAAACAACGTACCTGTATTTAAGCGGCAGAACAGTGTGGTAGGTTTCCTAGGGAGGTATTAACACCTCTTTGGAACTTCACCACTTTTTTAGTGGGAAAAAAGTTGAAACGATGAGGGAGCGATTGTTACTCCTTTCTTGAAACTCTTTAGGTTTTTGCAGTATTAAAAAATTTTCAATACCATCAGGGCCCCTCCTTCATGACAGGACCTTGAGGTAGTAAATTTGTTCCTCGCCCTTCCGACTGCCCTGGACGTGTAGCAGGTAATCACAAAGCCAACTGATACAGACCCGTAACCAGACAAGGTACTAAAGGGGGTTAGATAGATTCTGACGGAGGACAAATATATTTTAGGGGTGATGTGGAAAAATAAAGGCAATAGTAACTTGAAATTTTGTAGGCAGTGAAATTTTTGTTGCGGCGTGACCCCTGCCCCCACCCTTACAAGCTACGGGCAGGTATGGAGGCCGTTACCCTATTTGAAGAATGGATCTAACGTGAAACAATGGAGATCACCTGTGCCAAGGCTGAGGGCATAATGGTGGATTGCATATGAAGCAATGAACCTTAACAATCGGACTGTTTCGGGGGGGGGGAGCTTGGTCCCCGATCGCGGGTTACAGTAATGTGAACTTCGTATCCAAAAACATTCTGCCGATTTCACAAATGCAGTAGCTTTCGAAGTAAATTTTACAAATTTCAATGTTTAGTTAAAATGCTAATTTGGAAGTCATCTAACGTGAAGTATAATCTGTAGTCCCTTAATCTGTCTTCACGCATTTGCTTTGTAAGATAAATGCTTCGTTGCCTTTATTAGCGTAATAATTACCCGCCACAAGTCCTAGAGGAGTGGTGGACCTGTTTACTAGGACGGTTGGTAAAGAAAGGGGCCCTGTTGGTATTGGAAAGGTTTTAAGTGTTTGCGCAGACTAGACTATAGGGCCCTTTTCAAAACATCCTTGGACCTACCTAAACTTCTTGACGGACCTGTTAAAGTCATCCTACAAATGTAAAAGTGTACTAGACTTAAACAGCTGCCTTAGATATGCCAGGGAGTTTGTACTTCCCTAAATATTCATTCTCACTTATCATACGGTATAAGGTAATCTGATATAGTATATTTATATGCATAATTATACCATAATGCCACGTATTCTTAAGTTAGTACCAATAAGGAGAACGATAAACAACATTAGTGCAGCTACGGGTAAAAATAATGAACGTGAGAGGATCCTATTGCAAGAAAAAATATTGGTTAAGAGCTCTTGAAGTTTGATGACAACTAAATTTACATAGCATTAAAGAGGAGGGAGGTTCTAAAAAACTTCTCACGTAATGTAAAAAATCAAGTGAAAAAGTAAAGATGATGGCAGTATTGTTTTATTTTTCAGAATAAAAATAATAATTTTACAGATATTTCTGATAGATGTTAAGTGATGTGACCAAAAGGTATTAAGGAGAGAGTGTTACACAAGTGTAAAACAAAAACAAGTGACACTCACGTTTATTTTAAAAAATTTTCAATTCACTCAAATGGTTTTATACTTTTGTAAGATAAATAAGCAATCTTATTTGAAAATGAGCAAGCCTTTATGTGGTGAAAGTGAGGAGGGGCATAGCGTACCAATCGGAGCAAAGTATCGAATATATTTAGGGCAAACTTGTGAAATTATTGCACTAGAATTCCGGGCATTGTACTCATCCCCCAGTTGAAAGTAGTTCCGTAGGATTATCGAAGGGAGGAGGGGTGAAAGTCACCTTAGTACATTCCTCCTTCACACGCAGCCTAAGTGAGAGTGTGTGACAACTAAATGTATAGGCTACCGTCAATCAATCCGTTTGGAGACCATTCTTTATTGAACCAGTGCCCTTTAACAAAGTTCCTATGAAGTAAAACTTTGACGTGACGTAAGATAATTATCAATTACCTTACTCTCAGAACATATCAAAGGTATTATAAAGTAACCTAAAGCCGTTTCCAAACCTTATTTTATTTATTTCTTAACTTTCCTGGAGAAGTGATCTTGCATCCTAAGAGCACAAATATTCAGAGAACACCAATTTTCATCAAGGTGACAGAAGCAAGTTTCAACTGCAAGATGGCAAAACCCCATTTTTTGCAGTTCGTGGTCCTTATTTTTGCCTCCATAGAAAACTCGAAATGTTGCATGTCATCGAGAGGTCTGGGTGAGTTGATAATCATTTTTTATTCCGGCTAGTAATCAAGTTTGAAGTATCTTTGTTCCAGTTACTTTCTATACTAACACGTTGCTAATATAAACTTGCCAAGGGCAAGAAAAACAATAACCCCCCCCCCTCCTCATTACAGAACACTATTTAAAAATGTTCTGCGGAATCACTGTCCCTTTGAAGAGCATAACCATCTTAGCATCTTTACAAAAGTTTGGAAAATTGACCAAAATTTAAAGAAACATGCGAATTTGAATACTTCCGTGTCAATAATTTATCTGTTAAGTCACCAACGAAAATATGTATCAATTATTTCCGAGGTAATCATTGCATTATACCGTATCATTCATAACTTCCCCCCGCTCCCTTCCTTTTGTCCATACAATCTGAAATTTTGTTTCTTAATGGGTTTTCTACTGGTTCTCATTGCCCCTCTCCTTCTCCAACGTGCCTCTGGAATTCATGCAGATTCATATTTTTTGTTTGTACTTAATTTTTGCTTTCGTAGTGAAAGGTAACGCGACTACAGTGTTATTTTGAAGAATGATCCTAAATAAATGGTTTTTGCTTTGTTTTGTTTTTTGCTGTTGTAATTTGTCAAATGTGTAATTGTGGAAGTGCATTTAATTTCACTCGTACCACCTATATTTCCATGGTTCCTGCCAACACGATTTGTCTGCTTAGCTGCTTACAAGTGAGACGAAATGCTTTGCACGACACGGAAGGGTTTCTGTCGAATGCAGTGACGTAGCCAGAGTTTTCACCGCCCTAGATAGCAAAAAAACAGTGACCCATCCTTTTACATTGTAGTACAACAAGGTGCCACTCCAAGCGCTTCTATTGAAATGGCCCAAGGTAGTGGATAAACGAAATGGCTTTTAAAATGATTTTTTTAGCAGTTTAGTTGCATCAAACGCAAAAACTGTCTTGTCAATATGATTTAATACCGATAGATAGATATGAAGTTCAAGGTTTGGTTTTCTTTTCCATTAACTTGTTCTTAATCTGTGAAATATTTTAAGACTAGAGATGTTTTAAGCCGGTGGAATAATTTACCACCACATGCAGGGTTTTGATCCACGCGCTTAACCCATTTTATCGACCTCGATCTGTTAAATTGCAAGATGACTGCCAGACGCCTTGGTGAACAGAAATGTATTTATTATTTTCAAACATTTTGTATCTTCTAAATAGTTTCAGAGTTTAAGAGTTTGCAGTTGTTGTTGGTGAGAATTTGCATATTCATAAAGCAACTCACGATCATATTATTCATTGGGAGGTGGAAGTTCAGCACATTCTGTTCATTGAACTCATATTGTAACATGACATAAAGATCTTTTTGATTAACATGGTAGGATTAACTTCCTTTCCAAAGTTTTATTTTCTTGATTTGGCAGTCATACTTGAAAATCCAAAGTGGTTGTCATCCATGTTGAAGATTCCATTTCTTTTTCATTTTTCATTTTTCATTTACTTAACTCTCCCTCAACTTGACAAATGTTAATTTGTCATACACAGGGTAGGGTTTGATATATAAAAGTGTGGAGTAAGGGGAGGGGGCAAACCTTAGCGGAATACCAAACGGCGACGAGCTGGATCGTGATGGGCTCCCTTATGGGCGTGTGGTCTAGGGTCTCACCGTAGGGCCACTGGTGGGGTGCAGGGGAAACGTCCCCCGAGGCCCTGAGGTATTTAAAGAATTGAATTTTATTTAAATAATTAGAGCCATTAGAATGAAGCATTTGGCTATCTTAAAACTCATGGAATGTGCACTAAACAGATAAAAAAATCACATTTTAATAGCAGCCTTACTCAGACTAACGGGTCATGCACTTGGGAGTTTGGCTTATAGGTGCTTAAATTATAATTGAAGAGCACACAATAGGTCCTACAAAAAAAAAAAAAGAAATCACGAAACATTATTTAAATAGGTGGGCTAAAAGCGCTCCGAGAAAATAGCATTACCCAAGGCACTTTGTAGACTATTGTTTGTCTTTAATTTTTAAAAGCAATAATATTCATTACATAAAAGATTCTTCAATTTTCCCTAGCCACCTGTTTTTCTGTAAAGTTTCATTTTTATCGATAGTCTGGGACAGGGACCTCTCAAGTTTTTTATTACTGTGAAAATAAAAGAGTTTTGAAAATACAGGTTAAATTATAAATTTTGTAAGGACGATCAAAGTTCAGTGGCGCCGGCAAGGGGGGCATGGGGCCCCGTGCCCCCAAATTGAAAAATTCTGAAAATTTTAAAATGATCCCAAAAGGCGTTTTAGCTATAGATTTCGGTAGGGGGTAGGGTGAGGTGTGTTTCGACCGAGTGATGGATCTATGGTAATAATTTTCTATCTCAAATGTTTCTCAAACTATCAGAATTTTCGCAAATCCTTTGCAAACTAACAAATTTTCGCGCTCTCCGCGCGCTTCAAACCCTACCACAATGTTGTTCTCATTATCAATATCTTCCGATTGCAACTCCCAGAGAAGCACAGCAGCAAAGCAAAAGTCCAAAGCTGTTTGCGAATTACCAGACTGGCTTTTTGAGTGCCGTGTGTGTTATTTCGGCAATTGAAAGTGTCTCGATGCAGAACTTATTTAACGAAAAATTTCGGCGCGCTTGGCGCGCATGCGTCACGGTTTGCATTTCATCTCGTGACCATTATGAAGGTAATAATACATGGTACCGGTACCATTCTGATCACAACAATTTAAAAAAGGGAGATTCATCTCGTATTGAGGGGCTATTGATCCGTGGGTCCCCCTAACTGATGCCGGGTTTTTTTCTTTTTTTTTTTTTTAGGACTTGAAATTGGTAAGAAATTTTAACAGAAAATTTTACTTGAAACGTAGCATATGTGGCACCAGATTGCATGTAAGGACAACCAATTTTTCAAAAAATTTTAAAGGGGAGGGGGCAACCCTTCCCTTTTAACCCCTCCCCCAGGCCGGCCATCACACAACGTACTGCATAGCAACCCGTTAGAACGCCACTGTGAGCATTATGTCATTGCCCCATTTTATGTTGTCGATCTAGAGCTAGCCTTATATAGATACTCTTTTATTATGCAAAATGAAGCAAAGGAAAATTTTGGTTACAGTCAAAGAACGTTTCTGTATTTTGGAGTAGTAGTCAAAAAGAGGGGCGGGGTTTCAGGAGGTTTATTGACAACGTATTCTTCTCTTACACAGCATAGTCTCCTCTTTCACCTAACCAAAAATTAGAATTCACTAAATTATGGACACTTTCCAGTCATATAGGATCAGCTCCAAAAATATCCCAAAGATAGCACCATTTTGCATTTAATCAACCTTAAATTAACAAAAAAATTTCCAAAGGGGAGGGGGATACCCCCTCCCCTTAGCCCCTCACCCAGGACGGCAACTTTATGTAGTGACAAAGGAAGGATCCCCATCGCTGTACACAAACGCATAGCACATAAAAAAGGGTGCAATTTACGCAAACATGGCATCGTCAGTGGTGCCCCCCGCCCCATCACCAAAGTCTGGCGGAGCCACTTTCAAATTTGGAGGGTTTTATTAAAGTTATATAAAACTTTTCACAATCAATGAAATGTTATGGGTATAAATCAGCATGGGCGTCCGCAGTAAAAATGCCAGGTAAGCAATTTACATTGGAGGCTGCATCTTTGTAAGTTGTGGCAAGCGAATCCTTTAATTGCGAGCACCAAAGGTGCGAAGCCAAGGCTGGGGACCTAGGGTCCTCCCTGATAATTTTCAGTAAATCTAATGGCTTTTTCGGCCATTCCGGAACATTTCTAGAGAAAATCCTGCGTTTCCCGGGTATAAGTCGAAATGTTTATGAAATATTTTAGTTTTCTTATGCTAATTGCAAATTTAATGCAGTAACCGTTGGTCAATTTGATGAGGATGGTTGTAGTTGGTGGGGAAAGTGAACAACGGGAGGGCTGCTAGGGATTTGGAGCTAGTGATTTACGCAAGCTGTCCTACAGGATGTTACAACGAGGCAGTTTCTCAAACGTTTCCTTCGGTCAGCCGTCCTTACGTGACTACAATTTATATTGAGTTCACGAGAAACATGCAGAAAACTTTATTGTCAATTGCGATGCCCTATACACGGGTAGGTTTCTGAATTGTGTAGGCGACAAGAACCATTTTATGTGTAATGATGTTCACTTAGTACAGTCAGTGACTCTTGTCTAAGGGCTTCAAATCACAAAAGTGAGGCGCGGAGTCACCGCCCATGCATTGTAATTATTAATTAAGGTAACAAAGGAAATTTTCAACAACGATGGCCCCTTGCCTACCTATCTTCGAGCCCCGCCAATGTATTAGTTTTCGTTGCGTTTGTGTGTGAGGAGAGCTGAGAAAAATCTTTCTGGCATTTCTGTGTGGAATTTGATACTAGTGTTTTCCTTCTTTTCACATTGCAAAATTACCATAATATTAAAATTCCCCTATAATTTCTCTGGTCTTGCTTCCTTTCTTTTATTTTCCTTATTGTTTTTATTATTATTTAAAGTCTGGAAAAAGACGTACATGAATTGAGTATTATGCAGACTTGTAGTTTAAAATATCAAAAAAAATGACATTAAGTTGTAAGGAATAATACTGTACAATTCTTTACATAACAAAGTATACTCTTAAATGAAGATACTCATTTTATGATACTTGTTGATTGGGGAAGGGAGTGTTTGCAAAAACTTATGTAACCTTCACTGGGCAATCACTCCTCAAAAAATAAGTGACACCTATTAACCAATGTTATAACCACTGTATCATTTACAAGTTACCCAAAACCCACCCCTATCGGCCCACCTCACGCACAAAAAGAAGACCCACTTACCAATAAAATAGAAGTACCCAAGTAGTACATATGCTAACAATTGCTAAGAAAGTACTCCTTGAGGTAATTTTTGAAGCCGGTGGTTGCAGTATTTTTGAGATTTTAGTGGCAAAGAATTCCACACATTAAATACACAGTCTCAGGAACCTTATTTTGGTGGGGAAACGAGTTCTGTTCTGTTCTTTTATTCTTTTTTCACCTCTGTGAGAGGTATACAAGTCAATAACAAAATCAACAAATATATAAGTACAATCTGAAAAGCGAAACAACTAGAAAGGAATGAAAAACAAATTGTCATCAGCCCATCTTATAGAGAATGTAAGATACTTATGATAAAAGCAAATAATGATATTGGTTTTCGAAAATTCGTCTCACTTAAGTTGAGAAAAGAACCCCTTACTTCAGAACAAATTCATTATTTCTTTGCAAAAATTGGGGAGGTTCTGCAGTTTACTTTTGTTTTTACTTTGGAATAATTTTTGCATTTTTGAAGTGTTTGGCCTAGTTCGAAAATAGGATTTTAAAATTTTTTCTAGTTTGCGTCAGTGCGGTACACTGAAATAAATAATGTAATCCATCTCCTTCATTACATAAAGTACAGAATCTCAGGCTAAAATCAACATTTTTGTATCTCCTAGTGAGCGTCGGTAACCTACTATATGAATAACAAAATCTACTGTAGATTTCGATCTACACATAATTTTTCTTTCATTAAAATTCAGCTTTTGAAAATAATTTTCCAAAAGTTAGCGAGTACGGTATTAAATATACGGTATTATTGCAACACGAATTATTATTTACCTCAGAAAGCCATTGCGGTTCATTGATATCGCTTAGCCGTCTATCGAGTGTTTAGGTCCAAACGAAAGACATTCCTGCGTTATCTAAAATATTTTTTAACTTAAGAATCCACTTTGAACAATAAATATCTTTTGTGAAAGTGAAAGTCTGAACTGTAGTGAAACAAAATGTACTTGCGGGTGCAATGTTCTGAAATCTTAGTTGTTTCCAATACAAAAATGTCCTACCCCAGACCTTCCATGCCCCCACCTCGGATGGGGCTAGACTACTGTTACTCAAAGCGTTTCCATTAAAAAATACCGCTCCTCAAGCGTTTCCCTTAAAAAACCCCGCTCCTATGTACAGTTTCTATAGCTTCGATACTCTCTCAGACGCATATGGGTAAACATTAGCAGTTAAAGGGCAACATTTAAAGGCAAAGCACGTTAGGTTTTGTGAGTTATAAAACATCGCAAAACGACGCAAATTACACTAAATCGCCAGTTTTGAGATCCTCCAATGTCTCTCTCATCAACCCGTTATCATTTTGAGTATACAAATGAACAGACGTAAGCCTTTTTCTTGCAGAAAAGAGCCTTGCACATGTTCTCGACACGTTATAACAGAAACCTATTGTCAATTAAAACGGCGTGAACTATTAGGGAAATCCTTTCCCCAATGTATGGTTTGCAGGTAATTTTAAACATTTCAAAATCAGACTACATCCGACTGAAGCGGGTACGAATCCAACGGGAGAGGAACTTCCCGTATTCGCCACTTCTTCGTTTTTGAACTATCCCTAAAGCTGTTTTCAGTTCAGGCCAAATGAGTGTAATTCTCTCTTAGGCTCCAGGTATAAGAAGCAATGTAAAATAGCACTATCAGAAATAGTTCTATAATACAAATAACTTTAAAAAGAGAGAAAAATAAACTAAAAGATAAATACCTGAAAATCAAATAATAAATGACAAAGTAACTTCGGCCCAACCCCAAGATTTAAACACGGTTCTCATGTTTTCCAACAATAAAATCAAATTCATCAGTGTTTTCTCGTTTGAAATAGTTTCGTTTCGTTCCGTTTATTTGTCTTTTTTCTTTTGAAGTTTTTTTTTTTTTTTTGATTTCTTCTAGAATAAGGCTTCATATACAGATTTTTTACATTTGTGTGCCTTCGAAAAGGCAGTGAAATTCTTCTCCAATACTTTTCACAATGTACAAATTCTCTCATGGAAACCCAATATTTTCAAATCATCCAGTCACTGAGGGTATTTGATATTTTCACAAAAAAGTTTACAAACTACAAAGGTTAATTCGTTTACGAATGTTCATTAGCGTAATATATTTTTTGAAATTTTAATTTCTTCAAAGAATTCCGTAGAGTAAATTTGGTGAATTGCATTTCCTTCACATAATCACTGTGACTCATAGATACCGCTAAGCCTCTGCTTCATTAAACTTTGAAGATAAGAACCTTATAAGAGTTGAAATAAACCCTTTCCACTGGTAGGAGGGGAGGGGTTGAGTATGTTTGCTCTAAAGTTTCAGCAAGTGTGCACTAAAAATAGCATACACTTTGCACGAAAATGGCAAATTTTCTGCAATCGTGTTTTTCTGCAATCAAGTTTGTTTGCAGTCATTTTCTTCGTCTTTAATTTTCGTTTTTTTTTTTTCGTTCGTTGCCCAGAACCGAAGCCGGTTTTACAGACCAAGAACGCCCTAAACATGCCATATTGTAAATTATTACATTTCTTACTACTGAAAATATTTTCATAGGAAAATTAAGAACACTAGGGTAATTTAATCAAGTTAACAAACTAAATCTTACAAAGAAAACCCAATATAGGGTTATCTGCTGTGCATATTTTCAGCCAAGGTAATTAAAGCTTTTACAATAAAGCGAGATAATGCATTTTGTAATAAAAAAATCATTGTAAAGGAAATATTAAGAGTATTAGCTTAACTCACTTAATTTTAAAATTCCATTGTAAAGCTGTAAATTTTCATAAGTTTTGACATTGACTTTTCACTGTTCAGTCTGCCCTCTCAAGTGCGTGAGCAATTTTGTTGCTGATTTGAAATCATGACTAGTAAATTGCTTCCAAATTAGCATCTAACAGTTTTTCTAAATACGTGTGAAAAACTTCAGCTCTTTTATGCTTTTTACTAAATAGAGATTATAATCATCGAAATTTAACATAATTCTCACCAGGGCTGTAAATTTGAATTTCAGACAAGTCTGTCAAAAAGATTAAAAGTTAAAAGAGTGGTTTGTTTTAAAGATTAAAATAGTTTTAATTAGATTACCAAACCTTCATGGTTAATTAACAGATTTTAAGTTAAAGAATAAATACTTTTTAAATGATAATTTGAATTTCAGAAAATTCTGTTAAGAAAAGATTAAACAGAACGGTATGTTTAAAGATTAAAATAGTTTATTTTTTTTATAATTACTAAATCTTTATGTTAATTAACAGATTTTAAGTTAAAAGAATAAATGCTTGTTAAATGATAGTTTATTTATGTAAAAATAGAAAAGGACACGCAAAGTACTTACCAAAAATGTCAGTAAGCCTACAATTTTTTTTTTTTTTGGCAATGTACGCTTTAAAATTTTCGAATTCCATATTTAACAACCAAAGTAAAATACCTAAGACCATTCCCCCGAAGAGGTATAATTGTAAATCATCGAGCACATTGTGATAACGAGACTATAGTAAGTAAACCAGCTTCTCGGCCTTTTGGCTAAGATTATGTGTGGTATCTGTTCTTTTCAGCCAGTCAAGAACGGGACCACGGATGACAAACCCTTGATGTAGAGGGCCCTTCTCCAGAGAGTCGAGGAGATTTTGGAAAAAGTAAACCATACAATGCCCTCTGAGTCTAATTTACTTGGTGCACTTTGGCCGTAAAATAATTTTATTATTTAACATACATTGAACACCCAAGTGAGTCCAAATTTCAGTAACTTTGACAACTTTATACTCAAAATAGAAAACAGCTTTTCTCCTAAGTTTATGTCTGGATAATATAAGTGCTTTTGTCCGAATGATGTTAACAGTCAGATTAAAAACAATCACAATATAATTTGACACTATTTGAAGTTAATTATAAGTCTTTTCACTCACAGCTACAGTATCATTCGTGTATACAGCAGAGAAAATAACCCGAGAAACACTTCCACATCATTATCACTTGAATGCTCTTTAATAAAAGACTCGTTTAAATCATTTAGCCTTTCACAAAAGTCAAAGTCAAACTTTGTATAGGTTGAGAAAAAGTCGAGGTCTAGTTTGACCACAAAGTGTATATGATAAGTATCCGACTATCTACATACTGACGAAATAGCCACTGGCTAAAAATGTCCAGTACGTAATGATAGTGATGAATAGCTAATAATGACTTTTTAAAAATCATTCAAAAGATAAAGAATACCACTTGGGATTTTCCCACTGTCTTACTTCCAAATTACAAACAAATATTTTAGATTATTGTCTATATTTTCTACTCATGCTTTAGCATTATAATACAAAGACTGACTTAAAGAAATTTTCCCTTTCTGTTACTTGCAAGCAATGTAGTTCACATAAAAATCTTCTGAACAAATCAATCAGACGCGCTTCTTTTGTAATTCATAAAGGCAAAGAATTCACATTTTCCTTAATAGACATGTGATTAAAAAATAGTACATATATATATATATATATGCTTGTGTGCAGAAATGGTTAGTGCTGAATCCAGTTTTGTTCATCCCCTAGGGTATCTGCACATGAAACCAGATTTGTTCATCCCCTAGGGTATCTGCACCTGAAATCATTTGTTCATCCCCTAGGGTATCTGCACCTGAAATCATTTGTTCATCCCTTACAGTTCCCGCAATAAGGGCTTTATTTACTTCTTTTGACAGATGCCAGAAAATTGCATCTTTACCAGTGTATAATTTCAGCAATGTTCGGGACCCTGCGTATTCTCCATTAAATCGTACATGAAGTGTGACATGGGTGGCACTGGCATCTCATTTTTCTGAAATTTACATCAACAATTGAAAGTTCCAAGTTTGGGTAAAGTTGTAGGTTACCCCAGCTGTATGCAACCATGCTTACAAACAATTCGAGGCTGTCCAAGGGACCAAAAGGTGAATAGCGGCGACGCTACATTTTTGTAAATTTAGGCCTTAATATACCAGGACCATTGTCAAATAGCTCTGTCTAGAAGCCGTGACCGAATATATGTCTTTCGCATTAGTGGAGAAGGGGCGGTAGCTTGAGCCCGTCCGGAGAAGCCCCTTGGCATTCCTTGGCTTCCTGGCATTTAGGAATGCATTGCATCTATCATGTTGGTGACACACGTCCTTAAAAATGAAATGCACGTCAATGGCCCTTATTTCACTGTTGGGTTCCATGACGCTGAGGAGCTTGGTTTCAGCTATTTTGAGACAGGATGAAAATAACACCTTGAAGTAATTTCGTGCAATCCGTGTATTTCAATTTGCCAGATCATCTACAGTGGTGGATCCAGGGGGGGGCTGGCGGTCCAAACCCCCTTTGAACTTTTCTGGATTTTTTTTTGTAAATAGCCTATTTTTGCATTTTTTTTTATTTGCTATAATAGGCTATCCCCTTTGGACTCCCAATAAAATCTGGGGAGTTATTACCCATTTTGTTAGGTTTGTGGTTGGTAAAACCTACGAAATATTCCAAAGATCGAGTTCTGACTGCGTTATTTTTTATATCTCAGCTTGTCAGGAATTCTTAGTTTCAGCTTCAGTGAGACCTTAGTCTCAAGTTATTGTGTACTCTTTTATACGCCGTGCCCTCCTATTCGCAGGATCAACATAGAGCCCTTGTACAGGCCTATTCTGCTATCGAGTTGAAGATTGCAATTTGAGTGATTTAACCCGATGACGTGTAGGCTATCATAAGCGTCTGTCGTAAATTTCTGCTATTGAAATTCAAAACAGTGTTGTGAAGGCATATGCGGACCTCAAATCCAGGGACAAGACCGGCTTTTTGATTGGCATATAGGTTTGTTAGGAAATTGAAAGTGTCTCGATGCAAACCTGAATACAGGTTCTGTCAAGGAAATTTTATGAAAATTTTTATTTTTATTATTAAAAAATCGCGCTGAAAAATTTCAGCGCGTTCCGCGCGCATTAGTCACGGTTTGCACTCAGTCTCATGACCATTATAATACTTAAGTTTAACGTTTGAGGGTCAGGAAGCCAATTGGCTCATTAACAACCCTATACCAGAATGAGCGTGGATGAACAC
>WURT03624187.1:1964-20273 GCA_009936505.3 Holothuria glaberrima | reverse complement strand
TCTGTATTTTAGGGGTGGCGTCAGGATTTGCCCGACAGGGGGGCAAGCTCCCCGACGGGGCGGCAACTCGGAACTCCCAAGAGTCTGAAGAAGAGGAAGAAGGGAGCGCATCAACTCTGGAGCATGCAGATGATGGAGAGTACCCCAGACCTTTCCCCTATCCCTACCAGGGGGAATATCGTAAGGACAGTAAGACCAAGGTGGAGGCACAAGTCCATGATGAGGTACAGTGCAAATGTGGATCTACATTGCTCCTCTTTACCTTCTTTATTTACGTATGTAATCAATTCTTCATTTGCCGAGTCTATGTGGCAGTTTTTTCATCTGGCTAAGAATTTGATAGATTTTGTTGTTTTCAGCTTTTTCCTTGAAGAAGATAACTTCAGAATATTCAATAATTGTCCCAAGGTGGTATTGGATAAGTATACTTCTCCCTTTGGGTGTTTTTTTAGTGAATTATTTTGCCATGTTCTTGATTCTTATCCAGTTGAAAAAACTGCAACATAGATTTTTGGCAGGCAAATGAAGAATTGATTTATATGTAAATAGGAGGTAAGTATCAGGGCTTGTAGATTCCTAAACCAGGGAGTTTTGTGGATTTTATCCATTACAAATGGTGGCTTTGACTGTTTCATAAAATAAAATTTAAAATTAAGGGAAAGGTAGTGATGCATAGTCTAGATTTGTAACTGGCAATTTTTTTTATCACGTCCACCATGGAAAGTGGGTGGGGAGCAGCATCAGTTATGGTGGTACTGTTAGTTAGGGAGGGAGAGCTGAAATTGCAACTTTCTGTGTGACTTCAAAACTAGAAAAGGATTCTGTTTTTGTACTTCTGTCATTGAGTGTTCCAATTTAGAAAAAAAAAAAATCTTTCATTTCATTATTTTAGTCTCTCAATGAGAAAAATTGTTCAGATTTTTAAAGGCCAGGTGATATAAAATGACATAGTTGGATAATTGAATAAAAAGCATTGAAGACAATGTCTCATTAAAATCCACAAAATATTGACCATTTAGAGGGTGATTTCTATTTTAAACTTTAATAATGAATAATTATGAGCTAAAAAGGAAATTTGCGGCTATGAAACAGGGACTCATCAAATATGGCTATTAGATGAATTTTTTTTTCAATCATTTCATGGACAGTTGGACCATTGGTGTATCCTGAGGGATAAATTCTCTCCTTGAAAAATATCAGAATCACTCACCAAACTTCAAACTATCTGAGAGTAAATAGAGATGGGATTTTTTATGGGTTAATGAAACAAATGCTAACCCTGTTCAACTCTCAACTGATAATCTTTGTATGGGCATTAATGGGATTTATCTTGAAAACGATAAAAGATATTTAAATAATTCCAGTGGATCCCTCCTTGGGGATTTTATCCTTTAAATATCAAATAAAAACAGTTCTTTTTGGTAGCATGTCACCATAACTTTAAAGAATGTGCTGAAATCAATATGATACCCACAATTCACACTTCATTAGTCAGGTTGATTCATCCTCTATTTCTTCTATATTCTGTGATTGCTTGTAATATAAACCTAAATAAGGTTCTGCTAAGCTTGTGTCATTTGCTCTAAAATATGCACTAAAATAAAATTTTATGAAAGAATTTAACTGGAAAGGAGTGCTACAACCTTTTACCACTTGGGTGTGTTTCCCTTTTAAAAAAGTGCTGGCATCTGAAATTACAGACTTGTTTGGTTGGAAGTATTTTATTGCTAGTCAGTGGGTGGTCGTAAATTTATTGTAGTGTGCCTTTGTGGAAGATCATTGTGATGCCACTCAAGCTATATAATGTTCTTATTGTTTGATTTAGGATGTATGCATTGCTTAAACTCCTTTGATAAAAGTAATTCTGAGGAATGGCAATATTGTTTCAAGTATTGAAATATATTTTTTAAGATGTTGGCTTTGTGTTTCTTTTGGTGTTATATTTCACTGTGTAGTTAGAAAATGTAATTAGTAGATACTTGATTTTTTCAGTTATCCATAGGGTTAAAGAGTGTTGTTAGTGAGAGGATACAGTGAATACTGTTAGTCTTAGGGAGGGCAAGGTCCTTTAGAGAGGGGCTCCCTTCCAGTTTTCTTCATCAGGTTCTTATGTTGGGTAAGTTGGGTTACATTTGTAAAGAAGGAAAGTATTTGGGCTTGGAGGTATCTAATCTAAGGAGTTGTGTGGATTATGGTGGTGTTCCATTCTCTGTAAGAATTAGCATGTAATATAGGTTTGGACCTCATTTGTGTCAAAGGAAGCTGATCGAGACATGAAGCCAATTAGAAGAAGCTTGCTTTAGTCTACTTGCCCCTCTGTTACCTCCTATCTACAATTGTTACCCTCACATACCCTTAGGGTGGAAGCGGAAGATGAATGGGAGGCTGCCCTCTATCAGAGGCCAGCCTCTGTGTGATCAAGACTTGCCAAGAACTTATTTCTGGTAGGTGAGGGTCACAATTGTAGATAGAAGGTAAGTATCTGGGCTTTTAGACTCACAAACAAGGGTATCTGGGGGATTTTGTAATTTGTGAATGGAATATACCATACTTGAAATTGATTGTTGAGTTGGTATGTCATCCTGTGTCATGGCATATTGTTGTTAAAACTGTCAGTCATCCCTCTTTGCTTGTAGCCTGTATTTTGTAAAATGAGCAAAAGTAAGGTCTCAGACAGTCCAAACTTGGTGGTTATTTTAACTTGACTTTGTTCAAAAATTCAGGTTTTTGATGGGAGTAGTCATCTTGCTATACCACATCCCCTGACTCTTCAGATTGCTAAAACAATCAATTTTCAATAAAACATTTGCACATACATCTATAATAGTATATAAGGGCCAGCTGTATTTTACTTTGAAGCAACCAGGGATTTTAAAGGAATCCTGTGCTATTTAAATGGAAACTTCATTTTAGTTATTCAATGAAAATTTTTTTTCAAATACTTTACAAAAATGCAGTTCAAATTTTTTGCAGTTGACCATTTTGAACAAACTCCAATTCTTTTCTAGAGTAGACATCCATTTGTAATACATAGCTACATTTTTAATGTGACAATTCATTTGTTTACTAAAATGTACTTCACCCCTCATTACTTTCTATTGAATACAAAATGCCTCATCTCCTTTCAGAATGGATCATACGTTCCCTACACGCGTAACCATAAACCTGTCATCGACACCACGCCGAGACTGTCTGGTAATGAGTGGGAACAGATGTTGAATGGCAAACTCAAAGACTCTGTAAGTATTTTTGCTGCAGCAAACATAGACAGCTAACTGCTACATTATACTTTTGCTTATTTTAACTCTCTCTTTTCTACTTTACTAACAAAAACAGAAGATTTTTCAGTGTCATCATTTGCTTGAGTATACTTGAATTTCTGCGTTAGGTGGCCATCTCCCTGAGGCTTTGAGCAAGCAACCATGATAGTTTGCAAACAGATTTTCTAGGTTGAAACTGGCATTTATGCTCAAGTTTGAGCAAAGTAACTGCTGTTGAATAGTGCCTCGATCTCAGAGCCCAGCTAGCTGGGAAGTTATGTCATTTTGCACGACAACTGTATATCACAGTACAGTAAACCGATCCTCGTCTAGTCATGTGACACCCATGTAATGTCGCTTTGACCTGGGCATGATATAGTGATACATGCAATGGGATAGAAAACACATAATGAGCTGTGAGTTTGGTTTTGGTATCATTGATAGTTGGCATGATAGTCATTCACAACCTGTTGCAGTATGTTGTTGCATTGAAACAGGATATGTTGTAACATGTTGTTTCATTACATAAAAATGTATTTGAATAGTTGATTGTTTAATGGTATCAACATGTAATTATGTTGCAATATGTTGTATTATAACACTTAATTTCATCACAATGCTGGAAACGATAACTAAAAGCTTACCATGTTGCAGAATTGCAAATGCACTTTTGTTATTCCATATTTTGCCATTATTGTGTGAAATTGCAAATACAAACAATTCATCTCATGTGAACATTTCTTGTGACACTTCAGACTAAAAACAGGTGCCTCTCTGGAGACTTAATACTTTTGCTAAACCATAGAACTACTGACAATGCTCTGCTCAGCACCATTTTTGTCTTTCCTTTATGTATTTTCTTTGTGTCGATGGTCCATTAAAGAGCTCGTTTAATCCCATGTTTGCATAGTAAAAAAGAGCTGCTGTGTGGTTTAAATGTGAGCTAGACTTATACACCATTTTTAGAATGCCTGTGTAACCCTCTGTGTTAAATAAGTCTTAAGTTAGACTATCAACGTGGACTACTGTAGTAACCTGGGGCCGGATTCATAAAGACTACTTATGCACAAAAAATTGCCCAAATCTGACTTACGCAACGTATCTTTCTTAATTGGTATTCATAAAGGAAAAAGTTCGTAAATATTTTGCGTAACTTTACACAAGCTTCAGAGTTTTCATAACTAGAAAGAGTCATAGTAACAAATACAGAGGCACGCATTGTGCATAGTTGTGTAGAGCGCTAGACTGTGTGTGAAGTCACAGAAGACCTGTATGTCGTTTTAACAATAACAGTCAATGTGATTGGCCCAAAATGTGACAAAGTAGATTCAACCGCACACATGATTGGTTAATGTGAATCTGTTGCAGCTACGCAGCGTTTCTGTACGAACTGCATATGTTGTTTTCGTGAATACCACTTAAGAAAGTTCTTACACAGTTCGTAAGTATTTTGACTTGTGCAAGAACTTACTCAAATGTTTATGAGTCCCGCCCCTGGTAATCCTGCAATAATATAAGATTTCAAAGGTAATAGGCATTCACCCCAATATTGCTTTGAAAAATCAGCAAATTCTTGCATATCTCCTTATATTTTCTCTTGAAAGCATGGATTTACCTCTAGTAATTGTCTCCTGTAATAATATATAGGCATTTATCACATACAGCAAGAATACTTGAGAAAACTTGCTCCACGAACTGGCATTATACACCAAAATAGATTGGCTATTCACCAGAGTTGTAACAAGTCACTCAATTTTGTAGTCGAGTCGAGTCGGGTTGAGTCATTTACTACTTTCAATGTGACTCGAGTCGAGTCATTGACTGGAGTCATTGTATCATTTCTATGAAGGAAATTATGATACAATTGCTTGAGGCATTCCCCTCTTGAACAGTAGTGACTCAAGTCATGACTCTTACAACACTGCTATTCACATTCCAACATTTTTGCTACTTATCTATTGTCATAATGAAAGATATTTCTCTTGAGCAATATATAATGGGAACCAAGTTAACTTTCACATCAAGAAGACTTGCAAAATAAAAAAAAAAATGGAAAAAAAGAAAAAAATGAAAAATAAAAACTAAAAAAGAAACAAAGGTAAATACTGTAAAACTGCAAAACCTTATGGTGGTCTCATACAGAGCAAAAGAAAGGCCATGTATTTTAATCACAGTTGATCTAGAGGGAGTACTTCTGAAACTGCTACCTCTCAGTTTGAATTTAATAGCATTTCAGTCTTCAATTAATTTTTAGTAAGCTGATAAATTATACCAGCAACTTTTTTTTTCAGCCACTGGTGGCAGGCTTTACCATGATGTACTCATATGCAAATAGTGTGTAGACTGTCACTGACTTTTAATAGGGATTATAATGGCATGTGTCGTCATGCCAAGCTTTGGTAAAAAAAAAAAAAAAAAAAAAACGATTGAATGTATAAAAGGCATGTAGCTGTGCAACCTTTTATTCAAGTCAATGCCTTCTTGTGTCAGATGATTCACACTGTACAGAGACTAGAGTTGTAAACAAGTCACTCTTTATGTGTGAAGTGAATTCAGCAAGTTATTTTTGTGACTGGAGTCTAGGCATTGAGTTATCAGGTTATTGACTTGGGTCAATGTGTGATTTGAATTGAGCAAATTCTTCAGAATCTATCCAGTCAAGTAGTTCAAGGAGACTCTTACTGGAGTGATGACTTCATAACAACCTTGTTAGAGACAAGTAAATGGCTTGTCAAATGTTGAACTTGGAAAAGCCACGGACAAAATTCTTTGAGGATGGTGGGGCCGGCAGCAAAATCAAAACTTTAATGAATCTCTTCTACTTAATGTAGAGGAAATTTGCATTCTCCCTAACCATCTTTTAAAATGCTATCTAAATTTAACAAACTTATATTTATTTACCTTAATTTTTTTCACGATATTTCAGAATGTGTACATGGCATTTTCAAGGTGAACCAAGGAGTTGTTTACATATGAACAACTCAGTGACAAAAATGTCATGTGATCACAAAGAGCTATTCGTGAATTAGGATATAGGGGTTTACTAGTTAAAAGTGGGGTGACAGCATTTCCCCTGTAATTTGTGATGACTGCAATTATCCTTCCCTTGCTAAGTATTTTGCCTCCTGATACAATAATCTTTGGGTGTCTACATTAATATATCATCTTTTCTGAATTTAATTCCCTTGTTAGGTATCATCTTTTTTGTGTAACCTCAACTTAAAGAAAGGCTGCTCATGTAAAAACATGATGAGATTCAAAGATTGCTCGGGTCATAGACTTCCTATCTAATCAAAGAAACAATACATGTGATAACTTTTGATATCAAAAGGAACATTTGAAAATCCTGTTTGCAGTAAATTTGGATTAAGCAGAAAATTTTTTTAGAGTGAAATTAAGCATGAATTAAAAGAAAATTTAGAAATCAAAATGGAATAGATTAAATAAGTTGTAAAAGATTTTTTTTAACTACAACTTTTTGGTGGAATTACAGTAGTGATTACCATCACAAAGGGCATTTGATTAAAGTTATCAAATCTCACGTAAATGATCAAAACACTTCGACTCATAAAATCATGATTGTGTTAAAATGCCATCAAAGTTTCTTTTCGAATATGCTAATAATATAAAATTAATCCGGAATTGTCCATGTTGGGGAAAAGAATGTATCAACTGAAAATGTTACAAATTGACATGTAGAAAAATGTGGTAATATTCTCTACTTTTCAGGGTACAAAACGCAGAAAATATGTTTACCTGTTTGATGAGGAAAGTATTGCACTTTTTAATACAGTGTATGCTATTTGAGCCGCAGTGTGGGTTAACAGCTCATGGAATGGTTTCAAGCTGACAGAAACATTGGAAACCTCATTAAGCATGCACCATTAGTCCCTGGTTTAACTTACGAATGCAAGTGAAGACAAGTCATGTTTTAGCCAGATTGAACAGTTACATTTCGGACAGTCCCCCTCCCCCCCTCCCCGTTCATGTTGCAGCTTTCTGTTACCCTTATCATTAATGTTGCCTTACCTGCTGGGGATCTGTAAACATACATGAAGGCTCTAGGTGCAGTGATGCATTGATGTGACATTGGGTGCATGGTCCCCCCCCCTATTCTCTCTCATTCACCCAAATGGTTATCTTATGTTCACTTTATATGTTGACTCATCAACTTCCAGAAGCTTACCTCCAACAAAACATTTTTATAGTCATTGCTAACTACAGGTATTCCCTCCGCACAGCTTTCTAGGATTTTTCTGTCACAGGAGCTCTTTTCATTTTTTGTGGGAAAAACTTTGTCCCTAAAGATTACCAGGGCTGTTTTTGGGTCTACCCAGGCATTAACATTTTGTTGGCAAGTATTTATGAGGGAAGGAAGATGATTTTTGTAATATTTGGTAATTTTTTCCTTGCTTCATCATCTTATTGATATTGCAATTTTGGCACAATGGGGGAGGGGGAAGAGATATTGCCCATGGCCCCATGTATTTTATATGACTGCTTTCTAGGCCATCAGCCATTTTGACCCTCCAAATTTTAGTAGCTAGCACATGCCCACAGTGTTTAGCTGGTTTCTCTGTTCTTCAGAGCAGTGAAAAATTTCTTGTGATGTCCTTAAGTGGTAATCTGTACAATGGAAATGGCCTAGTAGAAGAAGATTGGTGGAAGTGCAAGTTGAGTTTCAAAATGGGTGTAGAGTAGAATAGCAACAGAATTTTTCCACAATGCCTGATGAAACATTTTAGTGGATTTTCTTTTTTATCTGATTTTATTCAGCTTTTGAAAGTAGTCTCCATCAAGTGCTTGGCTTTATAAATATGAATGTTTCTTCAGTGAAGAATCTTGGTTTTTCAGATGCAAATGGCCTGAATAAGCATGAGTATTTTCCTTTTCCTTGTGATAGAATAGTCATTCTGCTCTCATCAGTTGGCCTTTATCTTGATATCTTGACATCATCATTTCTGTTGTTTGAGGAATAAATCACATTTGGCGAACTATTACTGGTGATTCTACCACCTCTAGCCATCCGTTATTGAGAATCCTGCATTCTGATTGGTTAAACACTGACCTGTTATTCTGCAACACACGGTCAGTAAACGTAAAGACTGATAGAAAATGAAGTTTTTCACACATTTTCAGTGGTAGAATAGGAGTAAACCACATTTGTCGGACTATTATTGTCTCATAAACCGTCTCGACCCCAAATTTGGCAAATAATGGACTCGGCTTCACCGCGTCCCTTATTTTGTCAAACTTGGAGTCTCGACGGTTTATTTAAGGAAGAAATCGCATTTGACGGACTATTATTGGTGAATACACTGTCGAGACTCCAAAATTTAAGGAATAAATCGCATTTAACGGACTATTATTGGTGAATAAACCGTCGAGACTCCAATTTTGGCAAATAATTGAGGAGGCGAAGCTGAGTCCATTATTTTGCCAAATTTGGAGTCAAGACGGTTTATGAGACAATAATAGTCCGACAAATGTGGTTTATTCCTATTCTACCACCGAAAATGTGTGGAAAACTTTTTTATCAGTCTCTACGTTCACTGACTGTGTGTTGCAGGATAACAGGTCAGTGTTTAACCAATCAGAATGCAGGATTCTCAATAACGGACGGCTAGAGGTGGTAGAATATAAGATAAAGTAGTTCACCATATTTCATTGTCATGTTGTCATGTGACCGTAGACTGTCATTCCATTGGCTAATTGTCACTTGAGAGGAATGACCATGCACTAAAGATCACTCACACTTTTTCACATTTTTTTTTTTGTAAATGTTAAATCTCATCTTTCCCGAAGCCCTCAATAATACACTTCCATGTCAAGCATGAAAATTAAAACAGCAGGATCACATGGGAAGAGCCTACTTTCTATTAAACATCACATTGTTTTTATAATTCATGGATGGCAGGCCCATAGCCAGACAAGGCACTGAAGAGGGGGGGGGGCAAAATATCTTCTTGCAGGGCAAAAGGTGGTGGGTGGGGAGAGGGGGAAGGGGCAAGACATACCAAAATGCATTTAAGGCAATGGTAAGTTTGAATTATCTGGTGGGTGAAGAGTTTTCTAGGGGTGCCCCTCCCTTCCTGGCTACAGGTTTGATGTGTGGTCAGTATGTGCAAGAAACAAGAAAAAAATGGAAGTAATTTAAAAGCATACTGGTACAGTATCACCCCAAAGCCTTATTTTCATACATAAAAAATGAAGAAATCAAAATTTCCTTTATGCTTCCAGTAAGAAATTATCATCACTTCATTAGTATCTAATGTAAAAAAAAATGCTAAAAAAAATGCTAAAGAGCACTTCATCATGTCTTCAAATCACTCTCATTTTCATGCAACTAATACTTTTTGATTTCATAAATATAGGCCATTTTTTTGCTCTTGTGGTTAAAATGTTTATGTTGTAGTTGGATAATTTTTTCCAGTCTCTGGGTAGGAAGGTGGAAGGAAAGAGTTTTAATGTAAGAGTAATTATGTTGGCTTTATGTGCTGTTGTCTTACAGTTGCATACATGGCACCATTTTGTGGTATATACAAGTTTTCTGAGGTAGTGTAGGGCCTCATTTAAGATGTGACGTTGTGAAATGGAATTTCGGTAAAGTCATTGAAGGTAACGGAGAACTGTTTTAAGGACAGTACTGTAATTCCTTTAAGATACATTTCAAAGTAGTCAAGATTCTATCACATTTATAGTAAAAAGGCACAGTAAGACCAGCAGTGTTTCCCATTGTGAAAAAAGCAGAGGTGGTGCCAACAGGGGTCAGGGGGCCCATGGTCCCTCTGTTGGGGACTTCTCCCACTGGGGGGAATTTTCCAATTTCATCAGGGGGCTTAATCCATACACCATATAATATGTAACCTTTAGTCGCCCCAACGACCTGCTTGATTTTGCTCATAGGAAGGACACATTCTCTAATAATGGAAACCCAAATTTTTCAAATCTTCTTCCAAATCACCCCCCAAATATTTAAATTTGTGCCAAAAAAGGCCAAAAATTTTATGTTTGTCGTCCTTTTGTATTTCATCACCTTTGTGCAAATCCTGGCGCCACTTCTAGAAGAGTCTTGTGGTTCAAAGAGTTTGTCCTGATAGAAAGCAGATTACCTCTGGAATAAAAGGTTCAGATGTTTTTGAAAAATTGGCAAAAATTGTAACAAATTGAAAAAAAAAATCAAATTCTGTAGTTCATAGCTGCTCAATAGACTTGATGTGATTGCTAGACATGCTCAGCTCTGTTTAAAGGTGCATGACCTTGTTCATGACCCTATGCCTGCAGTTTTTAGAATTCTAGACAAAATATATCAGTCAAAAGGTTATAAATCTGTCAAATTTTCCAAAAATATAGTATGACAAATAGGCAATTGAACAATTGTTGCACATAATTTTGCAACTAGTCAACTATACGTTGGTATGTTTGATTTTACGAGGCGTTTTTATGTGTTTGCACGCACTGTATGTGATGGTATCATTCTGTAGGAAATTTTGTTTGTTAGCCTTTCTCACATGGTGCCTGCTTTCCTGCAAGTTTCTTATCTTGTCGTTTGAGACTCCGTTATGGTGATTACGCAAATGTCGCCCAATCACCCATGGTACTGCTGTCGAAGTAAACATAGTATCTTATAAAGGATGAAAAATTTACTGGTTGTAACAGCAATGCTTCCTTCTATATGTAAGAGTCTCTGACTCTGCTGTTCACTTTCAGAGTGCAAAGATACTTGAAGCAAGAAGTTGTGAGATAAATTATTCAGTATTGAGGAACATACAGTGGCATTTATCAGAATAACCAAAGTATTATAACTGTATGGAATGTTTCTGTGTTTTAAAAAAGTGTGCTGATGGATTTTAAGTTCAAGTTATGTTTGGATCTGAACTTAAAATTCTAAAGCAGTATGAGGCAAGGTTTTGGATACATTCGTAGCCACAGTTTCATTTAACGTGTGTGATTTTGTAAAGGATTTGAAGAAAGGGAAGTTGATGTCAGTGTTACAGACATAAGCTGAAAATAGAGAGTCAAATGAAATTATGGGAGGACTGAAATGTTTTCAAAGTATTTATTTGAAGTTTGCACTGGGGTATTAAACTTATAGGGATTTCATAACAGTGGTGTTTTGGATGTTGTAGTCTTTGCTCCATACCCAATAGCAACTTAACCTGGAACACATGTTGGATATTGAGGTCATTTAACAGATCTATCTTATTACCTTTTGGTTCTGGTTTCTTTAATTGCTTTTGTTCTACCTGTTGCAAAAGTGTGGACAGTCATTAACAGTTTTGCTTGTCGGTTTTGCATGCATACAATAACACATCCATAAGAATCTTCTCTCCAGCCAGAGAGAAGGCAGAAGCTCTGGCCTCAAGCAAGTAAGTTTTATGTTATCCATCTCAAAGAAAGCAAAACCACACCCAGACCCTCTGCTTAACAGCTGGTTCATCATTGCGCCACCATTACACTGCTGCACCTTAAAACCATCATCTTGTCAGAAACTGCACCCACTTTCTCTGTAAGTATGGCAAAACCCAATTTACGAGAAATTTTGATCTGCCAACAGTCAGAGGAAGAAGAGGTGTTGGAGGAGAAGGACATTAAGGCAGTGGAGATGGGGGTGCAGGAGGCGGAACATGTTCCCCAAGATGAAACCGGGGAGGGTCTGGAGGTAGATGACCAGGAAGAGCCTGAGCATGTGTCAGCTACAGGGGAAGGGAGTGAGGTTGATGAGAAATTAGATGAGATTGCAACTGAACAGGAGCCTGAGCATGTGTCAGCTACAGGGGATGGGAGTGAGGTTGATGAGAAATTAGATGAGATTGTAACTGAACAGGAGGAGCCTGAGCGTGTGTCAGATACAGGGGAAGGGAGTGAGGTTGATGAGAAATTAGATGAGATTGCAACTGAACAGGAGGAGCCTGAGCATGTGTCAGCAACAGGGGAAGGGAGTGAGGTTGATGAGAAATTAGATGAGATTGCAACTGAGGAGGATGTAGTGCAGGATGAGGAGGAGGGGTACAAAGATATTTACCAAGAAGCTCATGTTGTATTACAGGAGAGGGAGGAGGATGCATCAAAGGGGGAGGCAGAGATTGGGAAGACAGAGGAAGACAGTGTACAAATGGAAGCAGTGAAAGATGAGGTGGCAGAGGATTACCAACATATTACTGCAGATGAGGTGATGATGGAACAACTGACTGAGGTGGAGGATCCAGAAGATTCTGAAATGGTGGTGATAAATTACTCTGAGGAGAAAGAGGTCGTCAGAATGAATGAAAATGATGCTGGTGGTGATACCATGGAGGTCGTGGCTGCTGAAGATACCGTGGAGGTCGTGGCTGCTGAAAAATTTACAGGGCAGGAAGTCAAACCACTTTCTCCTGCAATGAATGGGGAGCATGAAATGAATGAGGATCTGCACCAGGGCACCCAGACTGAGGTGGATGTTGATGTCCACATTGATGTCACTGATAGTATGTCTCATACAATACAAGTCAATAGGTCAAACACGTTACCTGCTGACACCAGGAAACCAGAAGGATCTGGGAGATCAGCCACAGGTTCCTTCTCCAGGAGGGAGACAAGTGGTGCCTTGGCAAAAATCCAGAAGGATGACTTTAAAAAGGTAAAATCCTTGCCTAGCTTGGATCATCAAACATTCCATGCAACCATTGGGTGGAAAGGGTCATGGTAGCACTTACATTATGGATAAGGGAGACATGCCAAATTCATCGCTTCTTCTTTGTGGCATTTGTGTGCCATGTCTGCCATTTTAGCTTGTGACTCACATGAATTTCTTCATCTCATCTACTTATTGTCACCATCATTTTCTCTAAGCAAATGGTCTTTTGCAATCGTAGGGAAACAGGGTGAGAAGGGGGTGGTGAAGAGGGGGGGTGGGTGGAATTTGCAGAGAAATATTTAGAAGATGTCAGCTACCTTTTTCAGGACAAATTGCTGCATGCACCTCTTAAAATTGTATTCCGTATATGTATGGCTGAGTTTTTCTGCATGTCTCTTAGAGGTGTGTTAAGGGGACATATTGAAGTGGGAATGATGAGGGCATGGTGATAAAAAATGTTTTGTGTACTTCTTCTTGTTGGTTAAAAAAACTAACTGAAAAATGCAGTTTGGACTGAATCGTCGATATTTCTGTTCAATGTTGTTTTTGAACCTGTTCTTTAGAAAGAACAGGTGTGTGGGATTTACAGAATGATCAGAGTGCCCAAAGCTGGTAATTTTGCATTTGTGAGGGAATTTCTTGTTATCTTAGGTAGTGTGAGAGTGGCAGTTGTTGTCTTTTGTTTGTGTTTGGTCATATGAATCATTTAGGGGGTAACAGTGTCATTGGACGCTTTTTGTGTAGAGTAGGGGTTCTTAAACATTTTAGACCAAGGGCCACTTTAGCTTGAGATTTTACTTTAATATATAAATTGCAATAGCCAAGATGTCATCGATCACTTATTTTGCCATTAAAAGTTTGGTGTTCTGGAATCTTCAGCAGGCCATTTGAGTGCAAGTCCCTGGCCACAAATGGCCAGCTGCTAGAGAGCCTGGGGTCTAGAGAGTAACCTCTGTTGTATTATAACACCACTTCAAGCTAAAAGAGGGCTTTTAAAAAGTGGGGACATGGTATGGTTGGTTTTATATGCATTTGAAGATACTTGTATCTAACTTCAAAAATCATAGCAGAGGAAATGTCTGTGGTCTGTTAATATGGTGATGTGCAATTGTTTATGTTTGAATTTTGTGGAGGTTTAAAGCAAGACGTAAAAGTTAGTGGTGTGTTTTTGTAACTGACTTTCCATGCCTTTGTAGGAGAATGTGTAAAGCCTGTTGGGTAGTACAATTTAAATTGATCGATTGTCACGAGCAAGTCAGATAACTCCCTGTACTATAACCTTGTGTCTTGGAAAATAGGTGTCAGATAAGGCTTTTATTTGGTGGGGACAAGGGTGTGGAGGAGGGTGGGCCAAAAGGATTGCCCAAGTCTGTTACTCATCTTTCCTTTATCGCCTAATGTACATTTGAAATTAATTTTTCATATCTTTAACTTGCTTAATCTTCAAATTTTCCTCTTTTTGTCTTTATCATGAGACACACAGAACTACCTTTCTGTCCCACTACAGTGAAATAGAATCATTCTTTTTTTCACCGTGATAAAATCATTACTCATCTTTCACACACAAGGCAGTAACATACTGGTAAATCTAGTTAGCATTCACCTGTCATTGTAGTATACTGTATATTAATTGTCTGTAGTCAACACCTTGGTGTCCAGTGGTTCTCTCTGTACTTAAGTCTTCACCTCTTACATTTAATATGTAATACTTTGTGTTATGCACATCTGTAGTCAGTTTTTTACATGGCTATAAGTAATCTTCACAAAGTTTCAAGATATTTTGTATACTGTTATATGGGTTTCTTGAGTAATAATCTAACATATTTATGCTGTTATTAATAAGACTTCATCTTGTTGTAAGCACCATACATAATCTTTATGTACCTTTGGTTTATTATGATATCTCATATGTGCAAGAAATTAATTAGTAGGGATTGGGGTGTGGGGGGGGGATTGATGGCCACCACCTTGAAAGCACACCTACACCTTGTATGGGATCAATTGGTTTTAAAATCTTTTAAATTGCTCATAGTTACAAAAAGGTGTGCCAACCTGTAGCTGTAAACAGCAGGGTCATGCATAGAAAATGAAAGAGACCACACTTTTCTTGGGTAGCAAACCTGCGTATTTGGAAACTTGTCTAGTTATATGAGAATTCTAAGCTTGTTACATACTTTTTAGTATCAACTGCTGGAAGGCTTTAAGGAATAATGGAAAAAATTTGTCATAATTGATTTCATAGTTATACACTGCAATGTGACCAAATAGCATTTGGCCTAGTAGTGTAATAACCATTGACCCTTATTTGGATTCTTTGATTGGCATAGGGTGTGGGTAATCCAGTTTTTATTCTGTACCAGGTACTTATCTTCAGACACTGTCATTATTCTCTTTTGAAACCAAGTATTTATTATGGTTACAAAAAAACTGTATCGTGTACTCTACCTGCTTCTTATAACACAACGAATGATGTACAGTACCTGCTCTCTGTGTACATAGGCATTCAAGGCTACCCGCTTTCCCAATACAGTACTGTCTGGTATAATTTTGTCCCCGAATACATATACAGATCGATCTCACTTACAGAAATAGTACTAGAGTGATCAGACCAGCATAAAACTGGAAACGGTAGATCTGATGTAAGTAAATTGCTGACTATACTGTTGTGTATTGAAACAGGGAGGAACAAAATAGCTGGGCTGATTGATTTCACAATGGATGTTGCCTTAGTATCCCATAGTATTGATTTCATTTTCTTGGGAGGTCAGACTACATTTGAGGGCAGCGCACAACAAGCAGATCATGCTTTACAGATATTGTACATAGTACTGTAGATAGATTAAAAAGCAACCTAAGAAAATTGTAGATTTGAATGAAGTAGTTTTGACACCAGTAGATGGACCTTAAAACTTCTAAATCAATTTAGGATCTTACAATTTAAAACTTTTAGTGATACCAGAGTCTACAGTATTACACTCCCTCTTACCTCCTACTTGCATGTATTTCCCGTAATTGCCTAACAATACCTATCTGGTAGACTCTTAGCACAGGTGGCACTATCGCCTTTTCAACTCCTCTCCGAGCTCATTCCTCTTTCGCCACGCTTTCAGTATAGAAACCTGTGTTTGTTCTGTCAGTTTCCTGCAAGATCGGAACCTATCTGTGACTTTCAGTCATCTTTGTCAGACATGTAACCTTTCAATTTGGGATCTTACAATTTAACACTAGAATATGCTGTAAGTGTAAGCATTAAGTGGACCTAAAAATATTACCAAAGAACCACAGCAAGCAAAAAGATACATTAAAAATACAAAAAAATGCTCCAGGAAAAAGTGGATTTTACCACTTTTTTCTAGTTCATTTCAAGTAGTCACGTTTCCAACCTGCAAAATATGAAGTATTTCAGTAGCCAATGAGAAAGAAGGATTTCAGTGAACAGTTTGCAACAGTTAACACTTGTGATATGGGTTATTAGTTCAGGCTTGCTGGTGAGTCACATGCATTGGTAAAAGATTTCTTTTGAGGACACTGGAATTTAAACTAGTTGAGATCAAAAATTTTGGAGAGAAGTGGGTATTTATTCAGATGATATTCATTATTTGACGGTATGGAAAAATCAGAAGAAAGCAGTGAGGTAAGCGTATTTGTGTAGGTACTGAGAAATGCATACTGAACATTTTAGCATGGGAAAAAGGAAAGAAATGTTTTGCTTACATATGTTTTTATGTATTTTTTTAAAACAGTCTTCTTTTAATCATTTCATGACAAATTTATTGTTAGTGTGACAAACCTAAAAATGTTATTTCTTTGAAAATCAGCCTCATGGATGTATTTTGTTGAAGTAATGTCTGAGCAAGACTGTACATACAGTAGCTAAATTTTTTCTGCCATGGGTATTTGTTAATAAGTAGAATAGAGATAGAAGTGCATTGTGGGTGTTTAATTATACAGACTTGACAGGAAGCTTTGTTTTTTTATGTCCCCGGGGGCTTGAGATCGACTTGTGGAATGAACAGGTTTTGAATTAGTAATTGACAATTTTAGGACTCAAAGAGTACTGTACTGTAGGGACACTGTAAGTTTTCAGTCTTGTTCTATAAAAATGTTGAAGGAATTTGAAATCGAGGAAAATAATGGGGGTCTTTTTTTTTGCCCTTGTAGGGAAGTTAAAAGGACAATTGATGTTTGTAATGTGAAATTCAGCCAGTGTTATGATCAAAGTGCATGAAATTATAAAATGTAGAGTATCACAAGTTTTGGACTCTCACTTGTTTTTGACATTGGTAAATACATGAACTGCTGGCCTAAAAATATAGTAGATACACTCTTAAAATTAATGGCTACCTCAAGAGGTAGTGCAGTGTTGCTGAGCAAAGGCTGCGACGGTTAGTCCAAAACCAGAGACCAGCTTTTTTGGTCCCTAAAACCAGTTTTTAAATCAAAACTGGTTTTTCAAAAAAGCACAATAGCCCCATGCATATCTACCATACACAAGGTCTAGCCATGTATTGTACCTTGTATAATGTTCACATAGGCTGTACAGGTGTATGTATGTAAGTACTTTAGGTATAATGATACAGTAGGCTATGTGGTTGTGATGGCACTGGCCAATTTTTATTTGTAAAAAACTTGTGTACATGTAACACCATTGGTGTGTGTTTCAGTTAAATGAGCTGACATGCACTGAAATCAGTGTTCTTTTTATTTGTTGTTGAGTTTTCCTTTTCCAAAAAAATGCAGCCTCCAAATAATTGCGACCAAAACACTCATGAATCCGAGAAGGTGTTTGGATACCTGAAAGGCCTGTTATAATCCCATCAGTGCAGAAACTAAACCCGCTTGCAATGTGCAAAATTGTATCATGAGTTTTGGGTATAGGCATCTCCTTGGAGAGAGGGTGATATATCCATAAGGACATTCATTCACTGCGCATGTGTGGAGAGGTTTAAAAAGTAAATCTATTAAGGAAAGTGACAGGCTGGGGTCCTTAAGGTGCGTTCAAACCAAAACAGAAATCTGCTTTGTTCTGCGGGCGGGATGCGGAAACTTTTTCTAAAACAAATAGGGGCAATTTCATTCCAATGAAGATTAAGAAAAGTGCCCCCATTTGTTCAGAGATAACAAATTTTGCGTCCCGCCCACAAAACGCGGCAGATTTTGGTGTTGGTCTGAACGCACCTTTATAGATATGGGCAGCCATAATTAAGTTGGAAGGGAGATTATTCCAGTCCTTATATACAGTAGTTTGTGGTAAAAAGCTAAAGTTAAATCAGTTCGATCTGGCATACCGATGGCAAACAGGAAGATAATTCATAAACCCGGTCCTTCAAATAGGGTGCTAAAGGCAACCCTACATGTATGAGAGTCTGGCCAAAAACATCAAGTTTACTAAGGGCAAAAAAAAATCATGAAGAATGAAGCATGTCTGAAAAT
>WURT03624077.1:0-20274 GCA_009936505.3 Holothuria glaberrima | reverse complement strand
TCCTATATTACTCGAATTCCTTTTGCCATGCACGACTTAAATGTTCGTATTACATATGCTTCTGTTCAAATTCTTTGATTTTTTTACCAGTGATAATTATATTTATAATTCATATTGCAATCTAACTCTTTTAATGGTATTCTGTCAATGGATCTGAAACCCATATACTTTAATATGCTGACGATACAATCGTTCTTCTTAATGGTAGTAGAAATGTTTTATGTAATTTTTTTACTTTTTTGAGTGAATTTATATTTTCATCTGGTCTAAATGTTATTTATTGAAATCTCATCTTTTTCACCTTGGTACATTACTTAGAAATATACCTTCCTATTTAAACGATTTTGATGCAAAAGTTACCTTGGGACCTGTTAGTATGCTAGGTGTTGCGTTTGCGCATAACAGGGATTAAATACTCCGCTTAAATTATCGGGCCAAACTTTCTCGCCTAAAAACAGCCTACGTATCTGGGCCATCCGTGATTTGACTCCTATAGAACGTAACATTATCAGTTGAAAATCAACGAAAGATCGATCCAATAAAAGGAGGGAGAAGAAAAAAAATAAACAAACAAACAAATAAATAAATAAATTATAGAGTTACGAACCATCTTTACTTATAAAAACCTGTGTCAAGTTCCAATACCACACGTGAATTACTGTGTCAAACTGTGGAAAACTATGTTGGGGTGTGAAGAGTCGTGAAATTTCTGTTGATTTTTGCATAACAATGTGCGTCATTAATAAACATTAGACACACATTTAACTCCAAAGTGCCATGCATTTACCTGTATTTCCACAGGTTGAACATGAGGCAACGTGTGGAAAAACACGTTTTGTCACAGTTAACATGTGGCAAACTGGGGTAAAGTAGGGAAAGTGTGGAAATGTGGAAAGAGGTGAGGGGATGAATAAAGTAAATTCAATAATTCGATTTCTTTCACTGGCCCTGTTTGTCATACTGGTCGTCTTGGTTTGCAACATGTGTCAACTTGACACAGCGTTTCCCATTTTGACCCAGATTTCAAAGTGTGACAATCATGCAGGGAAATGCGTAGTCCTGTGTGTCAGATTTGTTACAATACCACATGTTTCACAACTCAAGAACATATTTTCTTCCTTATGCAGTTTCTTACGTACTGTCTCATGTGATTATGAGTGATCACATGTGACATGCCAGATGCTTTTTTATGGGTTAGGTCAATTTTCAATGCAATAGCCCAATTGAAATCATACTTAAGGCTGAGCGTTACACCCTAAAAGACACCCGGTACAAATTTGAACCAAATTCGTTCAAATGAGCACTGAACCAAAATGTAGGTTTGGTTTATTTTGAACAGAAAATGGTTAGCTGTGAACCAAAACTAGTAAAATATTTGATACCTTTTTTTTAAGTGCTGATATGATCCGTTTTTGGTTCGACTTGAACAAGGCTTTTTTAGAGTGTAGCCTCCCTTTTTTTTATGAAACATGGCCCTGGTAGTTTCTGGGAAAATTGGGATGAAATTTTCTTATAGATGCGTGCGATAAGTGGTATCCTGACAATTCAAAATGGATAAATCATTTTGCAAAAGGAAAAGCAGTTCGAGAAAAGTCTATCTTATATTACAGGAAATAATTTAATTAGAGTGAGGAAATAAGAACAGGCGTTTCTCTCCAATGCCAAATGATCTCTATCGGAGATTAAATGTAAAACAAATGCAGTAAAAAGGAATTTAAACCAACATTGTTTAGTTACTGAAAGGAATCATCTTGTAAAACTGCAAGGTATGATCTTGGTTGCTGGCTGGGAGTTGATGTAAGATTACACAAAACATAAAAAGGCGAAGTGGTCTCGAACTGAAAGCATTTAGCTTAAGCACAGTCAAACTAAGTTAAATTGAGTTGCAGAAGCATATGATATAGAATAGTCACTTGGAATTGTTGCCATCTGTGTGTCTGATATACTGTTTTAAACAATGTACAAAATAGGCCACTTATTTGGTTCCAGTTTGTTCCAGGACTGACTGATTCAAGGAGATTAGAAGTGAGATCACTTTCACTATTTCACTATCACTTTTGGTTGTGTAGCTACACTACAGACATATGAGTGGTTTCAGATTAATGTTTTGATCATACTTGAAGGTTCAGTGTCGGAATTATAGTAACCTCCTCATCACTTTTTAGCGCTGTAAGATACGCAATTGTCCCCCTGGAGAGGTAGCGTGAATCATTCGTAAGGTAGACTGCTGTGGCAGTCTGATACTAGGCAGGGTCTTTGGAGTGATTTGCATGTGAGTTGACCCAGATTATCTCACCTCGTTACCCTGAAGGTGACCTTAACTTGTGTAACGCCAAATTTTAGTCCTAAAGAGGGCGATATTGCACTTTACCTGTTTGCAGTAGTAGTAGGATGATTATTACAATTTAGGAAATCATTGAAAGTTGTCACAGGCTCATGCAAAGCCATGTAAGAAGACCGACATTCCTCTAAATCTATTCAACATTCTTTTTTCATTTGAAGGTCGGCGGTGGAGGCAAAATCTAGGAAGCTTGCACCAAAGGTCAAAAGGCAAAATGCAGTGGACGCTCTAGTAATTCGGAAACACGCACTTCGTCACGCACCACATTGCTTACGTACATGCGCTATCGTTAGCGTATGTAATTTTCCCTCTAGAACGTGGTTGGTTTACGCAGGAAACCTCCCTATAGGTCTGACATTGTAGTAATTTCTCGCATTACTGATGACCTATCAGGTGAGCGTATTTTCTACGTAATGATATCCACTTCTGCAGGAGCAGCTGTCATTGAAAACAAATTAAGCATTGAAAACACATTGACAGCTCCGAAGTTTGGTAAATAGTGACGAGTTTTTGGAAAATGATGTTACTCTGAAGCAAACTAGTGCCATTCCGGAAGCGGTTCGTTGTAATCCAAATGAAATGACTGTACAGAATACAATAATGCAGTGATTGAAAGCTTATATCTGACTTATTATTTAGAAAAATACCATCGCAAAGTTCTGCTATATGGCCGTTATTCTATACTACACACTAAAAATCAACCGGTGAGAATTTTACGGCTAGGTAGGTATAAACCACGAGCAAGCAAGAGCGAAAAAATGCAGAACAATGACTGGCTCATCATTTTACCCCCTCCCTTCATTCTTACCACATATGTAGTTAATTTTAACTCAGGCCTGTATAACACAATTTACTCCGCATGCTCTCATCAAGTCTTACTGGCTATGTGACACTCGCTGCGTTGTAATGCTTCCTTGTGATAATAGGCTTCACTCGCGTATCTGGTATGCACAATTAAAGTTAGTGCAAAAAAAAAAAAAAAAAACGTTTCGGCACTTCAACAGGAACGATACTCTCTGTCAACAATACGTCTGGATCTGGGTGAAAGAAGTTAACGTTAGTTCTCCGAGCAGTGGGAGTACTTTCTGGGTAAAGTAATTGCATCTCTCTCCTAGGTATATAGAGAACAGAGAAAAATTATGGTCTGGCTAGCTTGTTGAAAGGTTAATATATCCCTCGTTGTGTGACTGCTACCTTTTACAAGACCTATTGGAATCTTTCCAGTAATTTTCACTTCCAGAAGGTTCCGTCGTAATATCATTTCATATTTTAGAATTATTACGTGATCAGTTCCTTTTGCAGGCCTCTTAAGTCAACAAAGGCTCTATGGTAGTCTTTAGACGTCTGAAGAAATTCCAAAAGCCCGAAAAGGTTCTCGTTTCTTGATTTGGAGAAAATTGAAATTGGATAGGTGACACTCGCGAATCCTTTCTATGTCACCCTCTAGAGAGTTGCCCTGAGGAATGGTCTAAGCGGAGGGTCTCATTTACCGTAAGCCCGTTAAGTTGAAAATGGTGTTATCTTTGGAAAAGGTTTGTACTGAATTTAAGTTTAGAAAGTTCCAAGATGGGTTTTTTCTTATTTGTAGATTAGGCTAAAGGGAAGAAATCTTGTCTTAGGGTGTAGAGAGACCTCTCCTTAAGGAAATTTTTTAGTGTAACCAAGTTTACATGAAACATGGTACTACATTTGTAAAAGCTTTGAACTAATTTTGTGGTCCGACATTTGAATTTTTGAGTAAATTTTCCTATATTCTGGCATTGTCCCAAAAGGAGAGGGCAGGCGGTGTTACCTAACGTGCCAATTATTAAAGCATTTTGCATATGTTTGAATGCTTAGATGCAAAATGGTGCTTTTTGGCAAAATAGCACTTATATCAATGTTACAAAATTCTTTATATTTATGGAGTTTCTTCGGGTATTCCACGGTATGTATCCAAGGTTACCATTCGCTGTCACGCAGAGTAGGCCTATGGGGAAAATATTTGTCAAATACCTCAGACATCGTGGGAATTGGTATTATTTAAGCCTTGCTACTTGCAAGTAAGCATTTTTAGATATACCGCTGTAGAAATTAAGACATTTTTACACAGTAAAATCACTTTTAAGGGAAACAGAAATTAATTTTACAACTTTATTGATTAAGCATTGAACTAAAGGTAATCTGGGCTATTTCATAAGCAGGAAAAAGTAGAAAACAGAACGAAAAAGTCTACTACAGAAATTTGCCTTCAGGTCTTAGGTAAATTTTATACATGATGTAGTTATAGTTAGTCCAGCAGCATACGTAAGCGGATAGAATTGGACCTGGTATTTAAGGAAGATACTGATTCTTCAGGATTATTCATGGTAATCTACCACATAGCACGTCCATGGTGGCGTAGTGGGATCTCCATGGGAAAATTCGGGACAAAACGGCAGCCTTTTCATGCAATTTCCAGGTTAAATGGCTATTTAAATTATAATTGCGACAATGAAATTTTTAGCAATTACGTATTTTCCTCGTTAGTAGACCAGCTTTCATTCAGTGTTTTGGAAATATCGGATGGGGGGAAGGTCCATTCCTCCCCCTCCTCCTCTTAGGCTACGACCCTTACATGAAGGATTAAAAAAATCTCACAGTAGAAACATTCCAATATAGTAAAATGTTCATCACAGACAGCAAAATACTGATGTAAAAGTTTTGGGCACCAGAACGTATCTTCAGTTAAAAATTTTGATGCAATGAGCGCTATGCAATCTCTAAGCCAAGATGGCCAGGGGAGAAACCCCCAGGAAAACTATCCCCGTCCCCGAAGATTAAAAAAATACGCTTGCCTCAATGCAAATTTAATATATCTCGCCCACTCCCTGAGCGCCCCTTTTTCCGTAGCTATCTCGCCAGACTTCAGTATCTTTTCTGGCTAAAGACATGGTGCAATGTCTGTTAGGAAATAAATAATGCTCAAAAATAAATACACCCATCAAACGGTAGTAAAAAGAGACGATTTTCCGCTGGTTTTGAGAGAAAAATTTTGTTTCTATCCTTACACACAACTTGTTCCCATTTTTTCAAGAATGCCACAGTAGAAGCTCTAAAACTAATAAACTGGCCCTACCACAATATTTACTCATTACTATTGCTACATTGTAACTTCCTATGAATCAAAGGTGAATAATACGTTGCCAAATAGCTTCACCTTATTTACAGCAGCGATTTTTCAATTTGTTGTCTGCAGTACTGTTGTAAGGAGCTGGGTATTGCTTACGAACAACGTTCATGCTGCATGTGTGCTGTCATGACTATGAAAGCATTTTGAAAGTTGCATGATTTAGATATGCTAGTGAGAGATCATGACAAATGGCTTTTAACTGGACAACGTTTCGGCTATGTTTGTTTGTCTGTTTCTGTTCGTACTGCTTTATACTCTATTTATTTCGACAAAAGTATATTCAAGTCTGGAAGACTCCGAAGTATATGACAGATTACAAGACAAGTGAACCAATGTTTTCTTTTAAACTTGATTTAATCAGAATATGTGACAAAATCTGTGACAGGTGAGTCACAACGTGCTACAATGTATGTTCCGTTTCCATTGGTCATTTTTAAGGAAAATGTATAATTGATTGGCAAATTGTCCACATTGCGAAGCTCAATGTGGCCCTAGCATTTTCATATTGAAGTTCATTTCATTTGGCTATCGTTTAGGTGTCTGTTACTTTGTTTTATTCCTTCTTTGTAATTTACCACAACCTGTTTTCATAGGCCTGAGTACACCTATTAACGACGCAATGGTAATTTAGAAACGTAACATGTAACATGCTTATTCACACTGTAAGCAAAAAGACTGCTATAATTCATATTTGAGTTGCTTTAAATGTTTACAGAGTACTTATATCTAAATATCCTGTTGGATGTCTAGCTTACTGTGTTTAAAATAAGGAAAATTAAATTATGCCTTGCATCTGTGAAATATTAAAAAAAAAAAAAACTCGCCTTTGTATGAATAAGCATAATAAAATCAATACAATCCGAAGGATTCAAACAGGTAGTAGTGGCATTCGATGGAAGCAATTATTCGATAATTAATAATATACTACTATCAGTTGGTACTCGCGAGCTTATATGTTAAAGGATGAACCTTGAACGTGGGAAACAATTGTGTGAATTTATGGAAAAGGTTCACAATGTAAAATGGAATGAATGTGTTGTTGAAAACCTTCGGCCTTAGCCTATGTTTTTTCACTCTGTCTTCGGGCTCATCTTGTATGCATTGATTTCATGATCATATTATGTATCGTTTGACTTTTCCATTTACCTCTATTTAACAGCACGAATAAATATTGCTATAACCCAAGGGTAGCAATACTAGTATACAACGGCACTAGTCCTCGTCAAATGACATTTAAACAGTCATTTTCATCGTACGACGTCTCTATAAAAATGAGTGAAGCTAACAAGAGTCATTCTTGGTCAAAACATAGGAAATTTTGTCCTATCACTGATCTGGATTTTTCATTTCATACTATGACAACTCAGAAAAGCTGCGCCATCATTGGTAATAGTGGTATCCTGTTAAACAGCTCTTGTGGAAATGATATCGATTCGCATAACTTTGTACTGAGAGCAAACATGGCGAAACTAACCGGATATGCTAATGACGTGGGCAGTAAAACAAGCATGATGATGATTAACGGTGAATCAATGAGAAATGCGTATGAAATTTTGACTGCCGTAAGAAATGAAACCACAACAAAACAGAATCATGATTACAAAGAATTAATCAGTTACTTTCGGTCCCTAAATGACAGTGTCATTTGGTTTGCAAAAGGTACCGGTGGAAAGAACTACACTCATAAATTACATACTATTGCAACAGTACTGCAAAGCAACGACGTTAATGCAAAGTTTGGTTTCAGCATGTACAACGCTTATGCACCAACGTCAAAGTAAGTCAAATGTAAAGCTATGTGTTTGAATAAGGGTCTCTGCAGTGAAGAGATTACGAAATAAGGCTTCAACTTTTACTTAAGGTAATAGATAATGTAACTTGATGTGTACCTATTAAATGCGAACTGTTTTTCAAAAATTTGAATGTGTCGTCGAGAGGTGATTTGTTAAACAAAGTTACAACTCATTGTTGCTAACCCAAGGCAGCTGTCGAACTCAAACGCATTTGGGATACCATACCGTCAAATAAGTGTAAAATTTCCTTGCAGCAAATGTTAATAAAGGGACAGGGTTTGTTTATGCATTATGTCAAGGAAAATTCAGTCAACCTTAATCAGGTAAAGATGCCCTAATGTTTATTCAGGTATACGCATACTTTTATTGTTGAGTTGCCAAACCTTCTTGTTTATTCAGGTATAAGTATAGTTTTGTTCTTGAGTTGCCAATAATTCTTTGCATTAACTTTTGTCAGCACCATTTCTGTTCTTAAACATCTAGACGGAAATATGTCAGGGAAAGTTTTTAAATTAGAAAATATAGCTTATGTTTCATTTAGAAGCACTATGGATTGCATGTCTCTAAGACCAAGACAATAAATTCGTTTTGCTGAGTATCTTTCTTTTTATAGGAGATGGAAAACAAAGGCTTCACCGACCTCCGGCTTAATAATGTTAACCATAGCTGAAACATTCTGTAAACACATCACATTATATGGATTCTACCCGTATCAAGAGGACTCTTCTGGCGCTCGTATACTTCACCACTACTACGAACCTTACCTGAAGGATTTTCATACTGACGCGCACGACTTTGAAGAAGAGCATACGCTTTTAAAATCCTTGCACAAAAAGAAGTTCCTACGCCTTGTAGTCAAACCCTGCTTAAATAACTAAACGTAGTTTGGAAACTCCCATAGTAAGCTACGTTTAATTTTCTAAATCTTTAACAGCTCAATGATTGACAACTGCTTCAAACAGGACTTTATACCTTTCAATACTACAACAGACTACTAAAATGCTCTTTATTTGGACAAGTTTACGTCATGTAGTAAATGTTAACAAAATAAACACATGTTACTTGCTTTACGATACAATTGTCGCAAAGTATGAACACTGAATCCTCACATGATATCTTCCAAATTTTCAAGTCTCGAGATACTTGAACTCTAACCTTATTTTATGTATTTTCCTTAACCCTAACCTTATTTCATGGTATCTTGCATGATATGCATGTTTCGAGACAAGAATGTGACACACTAAAAACAAAATGTGAGGATTTGGTGCTCATGAACAATGTCACAATGATTAGTTCGAAGGCAACGGTTAATGCAATATCATCATTTTGAGACTTAAATTTACGGACGGCATTGGTTGCAGAACTAGGAGCTACGGTACAACCAGTTATGTTGACAGTCGATTAGAACTTCAGTTGTAAAAGCCTATGAAACGGTTTCTCTGTCTCGGAAGGAGTAGTCTCGGTCTCAGGTATTGCGGTTTGGACTACAAAATTGTATTATACACATGGTCTAAAAGTAGCAGTAGTTTCGCAGCCGTGCATGATGGATATAATAATAGCTTAACTAAGTACTTGAGCTTAAGACCAAATAACATTTTGAAAGTGTCTGATTAGCTAAGGAGTGCAGCTCATGTGACATTGCTCCTGCCGGGAAATAAAGTTTGTTGTTGGTCGGAGAAATTGATATACGCGGAGATATTACATTTTGCTGTTTTAGCCTTTTGGAATGAGCTAGTCTGCCCATTAAACTCCACCTTTATCCTTGAAGGTTTAGTAACGTACTAGGCAAATTGGATTTTTGGCAGCAGCTGTTAAAATTAATCATGTGCATTACTGTGCAGGAATTGTCTTGGAGTTGTCAAATTTGTAGCAAGAGATTATCCGAATCCTTTAAAAATATAAAAATATTAAGTTTGTATTGAAAAAATAATTTTGTTTATTTGTTAATTTGTAAAGCAGGAAACAGGGGATGTCATTACAAACAACCTCACCACAGATTAAGGAAACACAGGGATGTTAGTACTGATTACCTCACCTCTGACAGAAAAAACAGTATTCATCAGATTGTTATTCAAGTTGGTTTTACGTTAATGATTCTCAGTTACGGAAAAATTTCCCTAATTCTATTGTTTTTACAATTAAATATGCATTAATAAAGACATAATCTCACAAAACTTCATCCTTTTTAATCTTAAGAAGTACAATGTGTTAAAAGCTTCACAATCTGGGTTTAGAACAAATCATTCATGCGAAACAGCTCTACTAAATGTAACGGACAAATAAATGAAAGCCATACATGAAGGAAACATGGTCGAATCCATTTTTCTTTACCTGAGAAAAGCATTTGACCTTGTTGATCATGAAATATTATTGCAAGAGTTACAAATGTACAGATTTTCTCCTCCTGAATGGTTTCTGTCTTATCTAACAAATAGGAGACAGTGTGTTTATGTGAATGAATCGTATTCAAATCATACGAAAGTAGGCAGTGGTGTACCTCAAGGTTCCATTCTTGGTCCTTTGTTGTTTCTTTTATATATTAATGACCTCGATTTATGCTTATCTTATTGTTCGGCCGATATGTATGCCGATGACACCACTTTTCATGTGTGCAGTTCCAGTAACTTTTTTGTTTAACCTCGTGATGGCCTCGTGGAAGATAAGAGCAAGCTTACCGAGTCACCCTCTTTTAAATAAAGTTTAAATAAATAAAAGTAACAAATACATACTTCATTTAACAAACAATGACAGAAGTATGTGTCAATGGGTTCTCGTACTCTTACCCTTACCCACAGATCAGTTGTTCCCAACTGGGCGGTATCACTCCTGATGGTGTTTTTGCAGCTAGGGTGGGGGCGATAAGAGCCATGGGCCGGCAGAGGAGGTATCTGAAAAAAAAAACATTAGATGATACTTTAGAAAGTGCTAAAAAGAAAAGTATTTTCCTCTCGCTGAACTCTGAAATAAGTATGCAATAAAATAGAGTTAACAAGGTGGGTAGGTCGAACATCCCTTTTTTACATCCACTACAAAGTTGTGAATTATGTCATCTACTGCCAGGAAATTGCATCAAATGGTGTTGCTTTTTAACTGTTCTTAGTGCAGAACCCCATATCTTCATCAGTGGGGTGAAGGAGTGGGAGCTATCTTGTCCATCAATCAAAGTTGCCCTGCCACTTTAATCTCAAAAGTAATTCTCGCCTTGCTGTTCATAGAAGCACTTACTGACATACTCGACAACTGCAATGCTAATTTCTGGGGTGCATATTATAGCTATCTGTACTAATTCCCGGTGTAGGAACTTGAGTATAATACGTCTTCCAAATCCACATTCAGCCACTGACAATCAGCTTCTCCCCACCGACAGGACAAGTCAACCGCAGAATCAAAGAAAAAAAACAAATGCTCATAGGGTGATTTAAAAAGTGTTTTTTGTGAAACGTATGTGTAAAATGAAGCAAAAGAACACTCTGGAAAGTATGGGGTAGACTGACTGAACAAGTTAGGATTAGATTTATTGTGACGCTAAGTACTACCATGATTATTACTATGGTTTTTTGCAAGACAAATTATCTGTGTAGTAAGCAATGACCGTAGATCAACTTAATCACTTTTTGTGAGAGGTCAGGGGAGTTAACATTTCCTTACACGCCAAGTGATAGTGGGACACTCTCAGCAAGGCACAGCAGTGTTTTCTGATGTGCATTAATTTATATTGCCCTATATTTCTTTTGTAAAAGTTATTGACATTGAACGGAAAAAAAAACTGTTGTTTCTTTGCTTCAAACAAGCTTGTTTTTCTTTGCTACATTTTTAACAAACCATATTTTGCTACATTTTTAACAAACCGTATTTTGCTACATTTTTAACAAATCATATTAAATGTATGTTTTGACAATAATGATATTTTTGTGTTAAGCATTAACGACTTCGGTCAGTTTGCATCATTGGTTATTTTATTTTAATGTATGCTAGTTTTGGTAAGCTTCATTGTTGAATATGTTACCTGTGTCATGCGGTCATAGACACACAGCAACAAATTTAGTATTTTGTTGCAGTAAATGTAAGAAGATAATTGTCAGTGGGCACAAGAAATGAAGATTTAGTTCAAGGCTAACCCATAATTAGAAAAAGGAGTAGAATGGACAGTGGATATTCTGATACTATAAGGAGGAGGGGGGGGGGTTGACTCATTATATTTTTCATTGTATTTACAAATCAATATCAGATATGGTTTTCACTTTCATGGCTTTTAAAATATGAACATTCATTCAAGCTTCATTTAAGTGACCAACTGCTTTATTATGTAACATCCATGTGATTAATATCAAATCAGTGCATTTTGTCTCTGTTTCTCGCTTAAATTTTGAACACTGAAGATACTTCTGTAAAGTGTCATGTAACATTCGGTGCCTTGTGGGTACTACTAACACGGCTTTCTTTTGCTGAATAAAGTGTATTCATAAAAGATTGTAGGGTCTTTTTTATTTTAAGTCTTTTAACTCTCTGATGGTCTCTCTTGATTTCCCTAGAAAAAGCCTGGTCAGTGTTGCTCTTTATTAAAAAACACTACAAAAATTGAGGTCATATGAAATTTCTCACCCCTGAGCAATAAAATGTTCCGCAGAAGTTTATCAATACGATTGCCCCATAGTTTAAGAAAGGCGGGTACTAAACCTAGTTTAACAAAGATTGCTAAAAATGTTCCATGCACTATGATTCCTAAACATTTGGCAATATTACTGCACAAAATTGAATAATATTTCCTAGTTATTTCCTAGAGTGTGAGCAGCTCCTTTAGCCAGAAAGTTGTTAGGATTGAACAACAGTGCTCTAAAGCTTACTGTCCGGATTGACAGCTAACTTTCTCACCCCAACAGGAAATCCCTTTGCTTAAATTAATCAAAAATCCAATTCTGAATTTTAAAATAATGAATTACTGGTGATAAAATAGGGCCTGTCTACAGTATCTATGTGGTGCTAATATTACGTAAGCAAAAGTTATTCATTCTAAGCACACAAACTGTTATGGTATCATCGTTCTCTTTTCTTGCTTCTCATGTCACTTTCTTTCAGGCAAAAATTATACAGAAAATGCAAGGACTGTAATAGCCGTATCCTTTAACTTTAGGCACAATGTGAATAGCGGACTCTAAATAGTTTAAATTATCACCTTTTCAAGTACTCCGATTCTTTCTCCCAAAAATAGAAAAACATTTGATTTATTCTTCTTCCTGCACAACTCGGTTATTTAAAGGTCCCAAGAATTTATTTGTAAACAGTATAGAATTATTAAACTATATTTAGCAATGATCAGATTTAAAGTAACATTACGAAAGGTGCAGTAGCCAAGATTATCAACCAAACGTATTGTTTTAAGAATATTTTTCAATATCCTCTTCATTTTTATTTGGTAAAAGACCTATGGTTGACAAGGATATTATTGTAAATTGTAAAACTGGATTTGGATTCTTTAATTCTACAATTGGTATAGTTTTAACCACGTCCAGTCAAATAGTGCGCCACATCCATATTAGGTTCCAAACTGAGGTTCCATTTTCCCGTGAAAACATTTCCCAATATTTCCTTGATATTGGCATTTAGCTGTGAATTCAATTGTTTTTAGGGTGTTTGCCATTTCCACAAGCTACAAATGATTTTCTCTTTTGTCACCAACTGGATCGCTTATGCTGAGCTTGTCATAATTACTTTCAAGCAGGAAGCACATGCAGAACCATTATGAACGTTTGCACTAATATATGCACTGTAAGGGGAACGGTTTGAAATTGATTGTATGCAAGCTAATGTAGGTATACCTACAATTGGCTTTTGTACTGCAAGCCTGGAGGACATTTTACTTAGGTCTTGTAGAAGGCGCATCGATGTCAGTTTAATTGAATTCACAAGAAAAAATGTGGCTGAGTAGTCGTTACAACCATCAATTACGTGATCTTTTGTTGTTGTCTTTCATTAGTTACGATACCTTCATTGTATTTGTATACGTTCAATGGTTATTCAGTCCCCACATACGAGCAATACTCTGACAACTATCGCGGTTCCAGTCGCATATGATGTAGCGAAATTATGCGGAAAGATTTTCAATAATTAAGTTTAACTATTTTAAACAGTTTTGTATAAAAGCATTCTGCTTTATCCTTAAATAATCATACCTCATACTTTGCAGATAAATCGGCCGTTTTTAATGGTTAAATTGCTTTCTTTAGAATGTCAATGTAGTGCTAGCGAATTGGTTTATTAAATATAACCAGCCTCCCCCTTCCTCCTCTTTCGGCTCCCTAAAAAAGGACAACGTGTATCTCATTTTCTTTCATTGATATGATGGAATCATATTTAAGAGAATGGGAGAGGCTGCTATCAAACACCCGTAATTTAGGATTCTATCTCTGTCTAAAGTGTTGTGATAGTTAATACGGAACTTTCACGACGTTCCTCTTCTTCGGTTAAGATGTTTTCTTTGCTGAGAAATACTCATGGTCAGAAAGAATATAAACAAAGAGTCAGAGAGTTAGATTGAAGAGAGATTGAAGTATCTCTGCTGCATCACTAATCATTTTAAATACTCTCTCTGTTTCTCAAGTCTGATGTTAAACTCCTCTCTTTTTTATCAAACATTAATCATTTTCGTTCTCCCCTCTGTCATACAGTTGACGTCCATTCTTATTTTAGTTTGTTTAAAGTATTTACATGTTCGACAGGGTCACCTCTTAGAGAAGTCCTTTCCTCTTGAATTTCCAGAAGACAATGAGTCATTCTCTGAACAGATTCCCACAGTACTGGGAAGGTGCTTTGGGCTGAGGGAAGAAAGTTGACCACTTTTTACTTCAATGTTCTCACAACTTGGTTGCTATTAAGGGTAGTTTGAGCTTTTCATTTCGGATTGAATACTGTAACTTTTAAAACCACGTTTTAATTAAACAAGGAATTTATTCTTAAAAATAATGTAACTGCTTTGTTTGTTATTTATGTCAAAATGAACCGTGAACCACCTTTAGTGATATAAGCACAGCTTTTTCGAATTAAATGATAGTTCTGCTTACATCTACCATAAACCTCATGTAAGTAACCTACCTGACAGCTTCAGCTGAGCTATTGCCATCATGCGGGACAGCCAGAATTCGGTCACTTTTTGCGTCTGTGTTTAAATGTTTGTCATTTCGTCGTTTTTCATTCGATTTGGATCGAATTTTGTCAGTTGGTTGGGGAAGCTTATTCTTTATACATTCAACGATTTGTTACAAATTTTAAGGTTATTTGAGGTTGCGAGACCTAAATTTCTGAAAAAGTAAAATACCCCTCTCTTCCCAGATCTTATGGCGAAATTAGATAACATCTTAGATTTATATAGTTTTGAAGGTGGCGAATAAAAGTTGTTCCTGGAAAATTTTTTTCACCATTTGAGGGGTTAAAAAGGCACCTCTTTAAGAGCCTCTTTTCGGATAAAATGTAGGCCACAGATCATATCCAATGCATATGAAGTTTGTTTTCCCGTTTGTTCGTATCTGTTACTAACATGCGGATTGGTTTAAATTGAAAATTTTGTTCAGTTTTAATTTCCCATTATTTTAGGGGGATAATTGGTCGTCAGCTGAAATTTTGAACAAACCAGGAAAGGTTTGCAAACTGTATTTCCTGTCTACTTTGTGATTCTCTTTACTGGTAGCCTTCTCGGCATATTTTGATTCGTTATGTTTTCGTGAATGCAATAGAGTTCGTGTTTCCATAGTTGTAGACAGCCCCGATTTCTGCTCTATCAGTCTATTATAATTTATCTGTGGTCTAGTTCACGATTAGCCGTAGGTCGTAATATTATAAGTAGGTACAATTAATATGGTCAATTTCGGAAAGCTCAAATAAAAAACCATCTCTCGGAAAGATTTACAAACAATTCAAATGCCACTCTTTCATTAATTGTTTTAATTTTCTATGACATGTGTGGAAATAACAAAGTAATTCTATTTTTCCGGTTTTACTTTTGTTTTGCTTTACACATTTATGGATGCTATTAATTTTTTCCCTAACAACGAACACCTTGGACCATCTTCTGGTTTTTTATTTTCACTAAATCTGTTCCCGGGGAATCTCTGTCTCTCCACTTGAAACAGTTAGTCCCTTTTGTAAACAAGCTAGTTCTGTTGACCACAGACCCTTTAAAGGGTTTCAACGTTGTCTTTGTCAAGGGCTATGATTCATAGGGAAGTGATCACTAACATCTGTGTCTCATTGCAATACAACAGCAAAACCCTTTTAATTTTTTTGGTCTTACGATAGCTGCACAGGAAGTTCATTGATAGACTGTGGAATAGTAGTCAACTAACGATAGCTTAAACTTGGTATACTTTTCTAGTGTCACGCGCATCTTGACTGTAAGTCACGTAATACTTCATAGTGAACAGAACGCTTATCTGTATATGGTCACTTTTCTGAAATAACTATGAAAATTCTCTTGCCCGTTTTAATATAACAGACTATGGTAATATATGTGAAACTTTTTCCTGTTATCTATTGACAACTATTCCTATTGCTTTTGTAACGTCATATAAAACGTGTGTTAAAACTTGAAAAGTAAACCCTGCATGATATGGTAATGTATCATACCCGTAACGAGCATAATAGCCGGGCCCAAAACCACAGTTTTTTGTTGATCCTCGTCGGGGGCTCCTAAAAGATTTTCAACCAGGTCTACCCGTTTGCTACCCCCATGGCTTAAACATCCCAATGGCAACCGATTTGGCCAGGAATCTATCCCGCCAATCAAACTAATTATTATCATAGAGTACCGTTGGTGATACATTATATTACGGTTTTTCATTTTATTGGTCGAGTTCTTGAAGGGACTGCAAAACTCGATAAGCATGAAAACTGTAAACTGTGACAGAACTACATTCGCTTTCATTGAAGTTAACGCAGAAAGTAACTGAATGATCTGAGAGTTATGCGTTACCGTGAAATTTTTGCTACAGATTGGCAGAAAATCTAGATACTAAGAAATGAAAAGGCTTTTTGAAGATAAAAGAGCAATGTGATTTCTCTAATAAAATTATTTTATTTGACAAAGAACATGCCATGAAATTTTCTTATAGCAAAATAAAGCCTCTTTTAAGTCGACATCTGTAAGTTCACACGACGTAAAGACAAGCGTTCAGAAAGTTGCAACAAACTTATCGATGATTTTTACAGGGAAGGGGTAGATGTATTGGCTTCCCGTGCGTGTTGGTACACGCTGTATTGCAGTGACAAATTTGTGTTTTAAAGTGGTCAATTTATCCAATGTACAGCGTTTGTAATAAGAGGTAGCGCCTTGTGAGGAACAGGGGTAGTGGCACTGGAATGGGGGCACATGGCCTAATCCAGCTTCAAAAAGGGAGTTTAAGTAGGGAGTTGGATGAGGTGCATTTCCAATTGACTGGCTGAGTGATATAACTGTTTTAATTTTTCTTTTTTATCAATTACTTACAAAACTATCAAACGTTTGGGCACTCTGTGTACTTAAATGTTCATTTTTCAATTTTTTTAATACCATTCATAGAGTGTTTTTTCCAAGGGTAGTGTCTCGAGTTTTGAAACAATTCTTTGCAATATTTCGTCGAGCTCCGCGCTCAATTGGCACAGTTTACACTTTATGCCTGAGTACAATTAATATTCCACGAAATTATTCTGGCGAGAACTATTTCGGAAAACGTTTAGCCTAACCTCAGGTTAACATCAAGACGCGATGGTTATCTTGTATTAGGAACAACAATTGTAGTCCGCGTTAGTGATTTCAAGTATATTACTCATTTCACAAACCTATAAAAAAAGATAATTAAAAAGGTGCATTTTCAGAGAATTAGCAGTGTGGATCATGCAACTAATTTTTTCTCTGTGCCAAATTGTTATACTTTCCTTCACCTCTCGATCGCTCCCAATTTGAAGCTGCACATTTAGATTCTCCTTCAAAATGAAACTACTCTTTTTATGAGTGTTCTCTTAAATGTCATTTAAATGCATTCAGTACTAACGTCTTCACGTTAATTATCACAGAGGTTTTCAGGAGGCAATATGCCGTTCTCATGGCCCCACCAGAGCTGGGTCATACCATAGCCAATGTACTAAAAGGTAGTGGCGGTTTCTTAACATGAAATCATTTCAAAGATTTCTTTGCCAAAGATTGTCAAAGAACATTTTGCAACTTAGACACTTAACGAAAATTCCATAAGGGGAGGAGTTTCAACCCCTTCACTTAGACAGCAATTCTTCATTTACACCTAACAAAAATGAGTTCAATTCTTCAAAATAACATCAGTTTAAAACTTTGTCGAGATCTGAGCCGCCTTAAACGAACGAAACTCTCCCAAAAGGGAGGGAACCCTATCCCATTAGACCCCTCCCCTGGAACAGAACCTTCGCACTTAGTGGCGGAGGAGGGGTCCCCTCCCGGGTGGAAGGTAACGTAGCTACGAATATGCATACTTATCACTAATCACTTTCCGAGATATCTGGGATTGAATTATACATCATCTCCTGTGGTTCCCCCAATCATCAAATTCTGGTGGCTCCACTCGACAGGGGTATATGTCGAATCCTTGTAAAGAAAAAAGTTTCCAGTTTTGTCAAGAAGCCTTAGTAAATGCGATAAAGTATGTTATACCTTGACGGACGGTTTAACTTTTGTGATCATAAGAAAGGCGGATTCTTCTATAAAAGTGACCCTGAAAAAATTGTCGCGCTTTGCCGACTTTTAGGATTCGCTGTCCCATTCCTTTAATACTTCCGTTCCATATGGCTAGACAGTGCAGAGGTCTTTCTAGAAAGTAAACTATAGGCTAGCCAGCTTACACAGTTTTCTGTTAAGAGCGGAAATTTGTTCCCCGATCGTGTAGTTGTTCGCACATTATGGTTTTCTATGAAGATAACCTGATAGCATTTTAGATGCCAAATTTTTCCATGCTCTCGCCGCAAGTGGGGGAAATTCATAGCTATAGTGAAGTATTTGTGTTTTTCTAACCACAAGTCCCAAGCCGTAGTAAGGCCGAGGTCGATATTGGTCATGCGGCAGGTAAAGCATGAAAAATTTTCCAATGAAACTTCTGGATCGGTCTCTGCTTATATGATTTCAGGCAATTGCAAAATGGTCTGCGATCAGGTGTATTGGGAATGTCCCTTATATATTGCAATCTCGTCCACCTTCCGTAGCTAAATCAGGTTCTTCAAAATATAGGCTAATCGTTTGTATCAGACAAGGCCTGCTGTGTAATGTATTAGAGCCTGTATTTCCTATCTGTCTTGAACATGCAATATTTTGTTGAGCGCTTTGTTCGCATCCGTCACTGCTACTTGGCATAATAAGGATAGCATGGTAGCCCCGAGAATGACGCACCCAAGCATTTCAAAGCCGATATTAAGAATAAAATAAATCTAAACACTCTCCTGTTTGCCCTTTTACAAATTTGTAGGAACTTACTGATGCATTGCTACCCACAGTTCTCCTGCTGCGATCCAGAAATTAGTAAAGAAAGCTTGATTCGACTCGAAATTTTCTTTGATGTCAGTCTCTTAAGCACCCAAAAGTGGCGCATTTTCCGTATGTGTAGTGTGCAACCAGTTTCATTGACTTTGTACAGTTACGTACAGGTACCTACGTAGCAAGCCGAATGGCTTGGTCAGTCGCGTACTGTATCTCCGATGTGAGGGAAGCAGTTTTGTAGAGTTGCCGAGCAACAGAGTCCGCTCCGCGGGGAAGGCGCTTAGTTGTCTCACATACAGTATAATGCAAAACTTGTTAAACTTTTTGACCTAACCTGCCTAAGAAAGACGGAAAGTTTGGTGAAGTTACAACCAGAGTATAATATCCTTATAACCTAGGTCATGCACTCAACACACTATACATGCATAAGAGAGTTTTTAGAGAGTATTATTTCCAGATGTTAAAAGCACACAATAGGGTGGGATGCAGTTACATAAAGCTTGAAAAATAATCATATCTAGGTATGCACGTACCTGAAATGGATTCGTTATCGTGTAAAACAAAATCTCTGATAGGTTCAAAAACGTTAGGCTCGCCACAGTAACGTTGCTACAGTGATAGCTAGTAATTTTTGAAGGTGCGCCAATTTTGGGTGTGCGCCAATTTCGGGGTCTGTACTATACAACTTGTCTGACAGGCTTAGTGATAATACTTTTTCAAACCCTCATACAACCCCTACAATCAGCAGCCCAATGCCCTGCATGAACAACTCCATCGGTTGTTATTCCGAGTCAAGAAATCATAGAAAAGTGTTCAAAATGTGATTTCAATGGTTTATGTACTGCCCATTAAAAACCTTGAAAAGAGTTAAATATTCCACTCTTATGCACATAATTCATATCAAATCATTTCTCAGGGATTCGCCCCTAGCCCCGATCTGGAAGTTGCCTCTAGACCACAAGGCTTGCCCCTGGATCCCGCTTCCTCCTTCACGCGTAATTTTTTCTGTTTGCATTTTCTTCCCTTTTAGTCGTCAAAAACCCGACTCCCAACAAGCCAGTTTGGTAATTCAGTACTTCCGGTGGGAGGTGAAAGGTCAGCTGTATCTTGACAAGATTTTTGCCTCTTATCGCATGCATGGAGTGGTATACTCCTCCGCCCGGGGGACTTGCAAAACGCCTTCACATTATCTTTTGTGCTTGTATCACCAATAACATGCGTACGTTCTAAAAAGGTGAACATAATCGATAACTGCCGCGAAAGTGAGTGGTTCACTTCAACTCTAGCCGCATGATGCATTGCGAGAGAACATTTCCCAATATGTCTACTCAGAATGTTCTGGACAGGCCTCTGCTTTAGAAGCTGGGTAACTAACAGTTCAAAAATATTAGCGAAGCTCTGCCATGAAGTACCACGGTGTCGCCTAAAATAACTCCCAGATTACCTGGTGGTCCTGTACAATAAATGTACATATTTTTCTTCTGAGATCCACTTCATATTGTAGAAACTCTCACCTCAAAAAATT
>WURT03623966.1:0-11771 GCA_009936505.3 Holothuria glaberrima | reverse complement strand
TATTTCGTGCGACAACTAGTGAAACATTTTCACGATTTCTTTAATTTTACACTTACGTTAAACTTGTGTATTTAAAGGAATACTCTTTTTGACCCCATCAAAGCATCATATTATTCTTTGAGGTGAGGCCAAAGCAAGATACTTCATGAGGACAAGAAAGCTTCAGGGGGATATCTGGTAGGGGGTGAAATCAACAAAAATTTATAAATAGCAAAAGCAAGTTTTCTATTTTTAGGGAGGAGACATTCTATGGCTGAGCTGGGATGGGGCACCACCCCTAGCCAACCATGGCTATGGACTTAAGCAAAACGATCATACAATCGAAATTTGATGTAATTGTTTTTACAAGATTTCAAGAGGTTGTAAAACCAAATGGCTGCAATGAGGAAAGCTTAGACAAGCATGAAATAACCTTTTATTCATTTCAACTTACACTTAAAGCCAATCATAGTTTACCTTTAATCACCCTTCCCCGACTTATAATAAAGCTGCCCTCTACATAATTATTCAAATATTATTATTTGGAAAGTAAGCTACTGGTTAGAAAATGCAGACAAAATTTTAACTTTCCTTTTCTTTTAAGATAAGTTTTTTTGTGAAGGGAAAACCTATGGAGGAAAAACTCACACAAAATCTACATCAAGTTACAAATTACAGCATCGGGGCAGCTGAGCCCGATCAACAGATCAAGTGCATGTCCTCCAACTTGTTTTCGTCACTCGAGCTACTCTTTCTCAGTCTCGCCCACCAGCATATTAGACTAAGATTTCTATTTTTTGATAATATAGTTACAACTGACTAGGCAAATGGTTGTTTCCATCAGGTATAGGGTATTGTAATTCCTCACTAGGGCAAGGCTTCCCCACTCCTGTACTGCACACCTACACATCATGAAGAAAGAAACAACACTACAACATTAGGTACGGGATGCTTAATCAAAACTTCCTTAAGTTTGCCCTCCCCACATTCATATCAACCGAGTGTTGTTTTCCTTGGTTATGAGAATAGTATGCCTTCTTTTATAAGTTGTTTGTAAATGCTTACAGCTCATAGATTTTGTCCTAACACTTTTTCCCAAAGCAACCAATTTTCGATTCACGGAAAGTAAAAAGGAATCAGTTACAAAATTAAAATGTAATAAAAGGCATATCAATCGATATTTCAACGAGAACGCAGTAGTTTGTACTCCGACATCCACCCCTCACCCTTCGATGTATGTGATTTGTTCGATTTTAAACTTCTATTCATTTTCAATGTTTTAATGAAATTTACTACAAGTAATGTCAAATCCATGCTACCGTGTATAGTTTTGGGGAACCTGGTGGAAGGGCATTGGAGGAAAAAGTCGAAAGCTGGGAAGCTGGGAGGCTCCTTCCGCGGAAATTTGGGTATTTGGAGGAAAATTTAAGTCTTGGGGAAGATATATGGAAGGAATTGTGGGTAATTTTTAACTCCCTTTCTCAGAAATGAACATTTTAGACATGCATGGTGGAAGGGTAAGGTTTAGTAGTGTGAAAAACATTAGACGCAGAAGATTTTCATTCTTTTTACAAATATGGCCTTGTGCATGTGTCGGTCAACAATATTTTCTTCCATCATTTTATATACTGTAGGCCTATATAAATGGGGGAGGATGATTGTTAAGTTCTAGACACCGTTATATCCCTCTGTAACAAGGAGCTTGTAGCGAATCCCCTTACAGAATTTTGTATCAGTAATGGCTGTTAATAAAATGTTAAGTAAAATCGTAACTTCTACTAAGTGTAGAGATTCAGTCCACGTAGATCCTGTATGAAATATCGAAGAAAATATTGGGAGGGGGGGGGCTGTGAGATATTTTCTTCAAAGGTACACCTAGTATAAGCAAAGCCCTACCTTCAGTTGAGGGGTATAGAACAGATTTTGGACTTAAATTCCTACGATAATTGATCGCCAGAAATGGCACTTTCTGTGCTCGGAGAGGAGAGAAGGAATGAATTAAACATATCCTTGGCCTCCTCCCGTTTGCGCTGGGATCACATGGACCGGACCCCGCGGTACTGCTTCCCCGAACATTCCATGTTCTTCTATCCTGGGAGCTGTAAGAGCTCCCTGTTCTATCCAACCTATACTAAGATAATAATTCACGAAGTCAAACCAGGGAGCTGTAAGAGCTCCTTGGTCAAACCTAGCTACCCTATTAACAGTTACATAATACTGCAATACACGTGGAGATCACAGTTAAACGTTTTGGTTCGACCTCTATCAAAGTCAGTAATGTCTTCTCAAGTAGAATGTTTCTTCTCTGTTCAAGAAACAGGTCAACCCCCTACCCCTCACATAAGCCTGGCAAAATATTTACTCTAGTACTTCTTATAATTATACAAAGACTGAACTACCTGACTTGTACATAAATTGTCCGCTGGTGCGCACTGTCTCGTAAGATATTTTCTGATAGGCTGATGGTATTGTATTGTTTCGATTGTATCCTTTGTTAAGGTTAGGTATTATTTAGAGATTACGGTTAGCTTTAGCCAGTCATAAACATTCTTCCGAGACAGTGCGCATTGGTCCGAAATTGTTGTAGTGGTAATTGAGGGCACCCATGATCGTCTGAAATTTCCACAATATTCGAACGTGCGATGAACCTTAAAAAATGTTACTTCATTTCTCCTTTTAGTATCCTTCAGGATATCCCACGGCACAAATATTTCATGTGACAGGCAAACCAGGGATTATATTTTAGTTATTCAAATTTAACGATAACTTTGACAAACTAAGACATGATTTTACAAATATATACTATGATCCTACAGGGACCCTGATTTTAGTATACCCCGGTATATAAATTAAAATTTTGAGACTATAGTTGCTATTTAAGACAAGTACACCTGCGCAACTTAGTACAGAAATTTACTTCATATTTTTTTCTCTATCGATGTAGCCTGTTCCTTAAAACTAGTTCGGCTTCTGTAAATCTTCTGCAAAGTAGGCTACTGCACACTTGTTCAGAAAAAAAATTTTCACTAGAACTAGAACAGTAGTATCACATGAGATGGTCCCATGGGTTGGCGAAACTGCAAATAAACTTAAGAAACGTCAAGGGCAACAGCAAACATAAATTAGCCAACAGTCGAACTTGGAGGGTATCACTCAACCTCTTTCAGGCTCCTGACGAAATGATTTATAGGTCTCTTGCCTGACCTTGAGCGGTCTAAGAGGAATCGCCCTCGTTTTTTCGAAAATTATTTGGCGATTTGTCATCTTTGGGAAGTTTCAAGGTAGTACCACATAGCGGTCATTTCTGTGTGCCCAAATTGTCATCATTGATCTTATTTTGAATTTTCGTTTTAAGTAGATTGGACCATCTGTAATAACCCCATGTTTGAGTGACAGAAGATTGGTGTATTCAACCCTTTGGTTACAGGAATGCCGGGAGGGTGAGATTAAACAGTGGCGGTTTACACTTCACAACTGAATAACACACCTGGACAGCTTTGGGTGAAGTAGAACGTATGAGCAGAGTTTACAACAGGGTCAATGTTCCATTTTAGGAACGGTGACGGGTAAAACTAAAGGGTCTTGAACCCGTGTGGGTTGTTTTTCAAAATTAAAATAAATAATGATAATGCTCAAAATGTGCAATAGTTACATTTTTTTCAAACGGTTACGGGACTCGGTTGTCTTTTAGGAGATAACATGGAGATCCACGAGGTAAATTTTAAGCAACAATTTCGTTGTACGCTACCAGCTAACCAGTGGTGACTCTCCATTCAGTTGAAGTCACCGAGTTTGAAGATCCGAACCCTCCCCCTCCCGAAAAAAAGATGTTATTGAACTTTTTCGAAACAAGCACTGACAAGTGATAGCACTAAATTATCTTGCCGTGTAGTTAACTGAACACAGTAGTGATTTTAATAATGGTGAGACTGCAATTTTAAAATAATTTGATAAGACTGGTAAGGGTTTGCCTCACTTTTCTCGTTTTCTTAGTAAAAAGAGTCAGATACTACAATAAGAAGGGGTATCGTATTCTGCAGATAGACACCCACATGCTGGTCATGTTTTGCAAGCTGAGCGAGGAGGACATGGTTTAATAACTCAAAGCAGTGGGCACATCCTTGTGACAAACATATTTTCCCAGCGGTGTATGATGCGGTGGTCGGGAAGAGGGGGTGTAGCCCCTCCCAAAATTTTGATTCAAGGTAAACTGCATTTCTGTGAGGGTAAATTTTAAATCACAATTATTTTCCATTAGGTAAAATTTCAGAGCAAACAACTTCAGCCGTCCTTCAGTCCTTGTCAAATTTCTTTTCACTGACGCCGGTCCTTCCTACGGGTGGAGTGTGAAAAAACAATAAAGTCTACACGGACAAGAATCCGGGAACTGCTGAAAGCCTATGTGTCTGTAAATGAAACACGCATTCATTCAACAGAGCTTTAAAGAAGTTGGGGGCTCTTTTTGAGCACCATTTAGGATTTTGCGACTGTATTACATGTCATCGATGGCCGGGAAGGGGTAGCTAGAAGTAGGGAGGGTAAGCTACTCGTCGGCCTTGCGAAAACTTTGGGGAAAATTTGTGAAGACACAATGCAGTTTCTATAGGTATACTATTCTCAATTTATTTGTTTGTTCAGTGTGTTTGCGGGTGTGTTTTCGGCAGATTTTTTTTTGTAGAAATTCTTAAAGAATTTGCCCATACCTGTAGCTTAATTTGAATACAAGGACGTGGACTGCGTCTCTGGCCACTGAAAGTGTCCTAGCACACTTTTCAACCGCTCTGCAAATGATTTGTTTTCCTTTCCTGTATTGCAACGTACTAGCGAATGGTTTTAATTGATATACCCTAATACCCAAATATGGTGTATATATGATTTTTTCGATCACAGGATAAAATTTTATTCCTGATTCATAAATTTCTGCAGAACAATTTCTTTCTAACCTTTAATATGCAATACTCACGTCCTAAAACATCATGACAGATGAACTTTGGAGGATATATTTAGGGGATGTTTCTAACATTTGACTAATCAAATTAAGGTTGGGGCTACTACTTACTTTCCTGGCAACGTGTAGACTAGGTTGGATCTATTCTTTCGCCTTAACCAGCGTTCCAGTATTAGAACGCCTGATAGTTGAAAACCAGGATGAGAAAATATTTAAGATAAAAATCCCTTACAATATTTAAAGTGTTGTTATCTCAATAAATTGAACATAAGATAGAATTTCTACCATAATCAAACGACATCTAATCTTAATTTCCTATTTAATTACAAAAATCCCGATTTTATATCACGAATTAAAACAAGCACCAGATAAAACTGTATCGGTACGGAAGTTAACTAGGCCTGAATGGTGTAAGTAAATCTAACAATTCAAAGAAGAAAAAAAAATAAAACACCAAGCACATCTGCTTTTGGCTAAGCTAGTTGTTTGGTAAACGTTTCTGACATGTTAACTTGTTAGCTGCTCTCAAATTCTGTGTAGACATCAGTATTAACACAACTAGAATTTTCTATTCATGTTTGATTAATTCCGTTACTGGTAAAAATTGTGGGCCAGAAGCGAACAATGAACTGAAATAAAAAATTAAAAGATGAATGAATGAAAACAATTTAAATATTAAATTTTGAATTGGTTATTTCATTATACATTGGTAAGGCAAGCCTTGGAACGAAGGGGGTCTTATTCATCAACACGAAATCATATTCAATTTGAGAACCAAAATGTTACAAAAAAATGTTCGTTATTCTGCTACACGGTAAACATTCCAGATACTGCAGCAGGTTTGATAAGACATAGCATGGAAGACAGTTGTCGAATGTGATAAAATTAGTTAGTGGTATAAGCCCTATTTTACGGCAATCATTTCATAACGTACTAAAAGCAAAGATTCATGGATCGCCAATAGTAACTTCCCATATTACTGAGATGTTCAGTAATGCTCCTTTTTGAGTTGCGATTTGTGAAAAATAAACTGTGCGTGTATACAGACGACAGATGTGAAAGTGAAAGGAATTAAAAAGAAATCAAACGAAGACTTATGGTAGAGTGTTGGATTATTTGTTGTGCCCTCGGAGAGAATGTTATCAAGTGTAATGCGAAAGAACCCTTCAACCTAAGTGGGGTGGATTAAATTTGGCTTTCTATAAATCGGCTTTCAATCCTTCAACAAATTCATGATCACATCTTATAAATATGTCCTACTTCACCTATGATAAATACCAGTCGACGTGAGCTGAGCGCAGGTTAAACCCATTGTGCAACTACTACCCCTCATGAAGTGATAATTCGACGAGAGACGCCACCGCATCCAAGATAATACTACTAGTGAGTCCCTTAGAGGTTATTGACGTTACGAAAGATGGTGACTGGAAATTTTGGCATTATACGTTTGTAATTGTTTTGATAATTGACCAATTATATAAATAAGGAGCACCTTCATGAATATTAAAATATTAAGAATGCCCGAAATGTAGGCTGATACGACGTTTTCAAATTGATGTTAGGCTAATTTAAGAGGGACTGAAAAAAGAAACAAATTTTAACAGCGCTATATCATTCCCACAGTAAGCTACTCCTCTTAATCATTGCCTATATACACCCCAAACTTCCATTTTCTGTGTAACTTAAAAACCAACAAAAGAAGAGGGCGCGGGAGGGGGGGGGGGTTCCAATCGTCTCTCATTTAATAGCAGCGGGGAACACCGAGTTAATTTCATTTAGCATTACCCTCGGCGTCGCTCTGAGTACACTATAATGCTTCGACGAGCTGTTTGTACTGTAGTTAACACTAATTTTCGCCACGTAAAATATTCAGGGAAAGTTAACTCAACCTTAAGAATGGGAAAGGTATAGGCCTACAGATTCCCAAAATTTTCTTAGAATTCACGAACATCTTCCTCTTGCTACAGATCATGAGAGAGAAGTGTATTTTATATCTTAGTTTAATGTCGATATAGGCCTAAGCCTATGGAGTTACATAACCTAATATGAGTTGCTTGCAACTTGTTATAACTCGTTGCAATATTCGAGAACATTGTTATTATTGTTCGTTACCAAGAAACACATAAATGAAATTAAATGAAATTAGTGACAGAGTGGGAAAGAGGGCAATTACGTAACTTACCTCCATACATACAGAAATGTCGTTCAGGGTCATTTAATCATTTTACTATGGATTTATACCTTATATTGCCCCTTGGTCCTTGTATCTATGGATGATGGTATATAATTTTTTGTAATATGCCCCTTTTAATATAGAAATAGTCAACGACGCTTTCACAATTAAAAAGGGACGTAAAAACCTCAAAGACCTTCCCACACTCTGTTGTGAATGTGGGTTAACCGTAGCCCTCCCGAGACAATGAGTTGCACTTTCAGCCTTCCTTCCTTCAAGTGCGGCTAGAGTCTAAAAAATAAAATACCCCCGAACATTTAGTCAGACTCTTAACGAACTCTGAAACGATCATTATAGCTAATAGACTAAGAAGACCACCTTTTGAGATACACGTACGGGTAACATTTTTAGGAAAAATTTTCATAACGTGACATATTTCGTCACGTGGTATCCTACACTCCTCCCACATGACATGGACAGTGGCGTCGCCAGACTTTTTCGAAGTGGGGGACTGTGGGGGGGGCAATAGTCCCACCGGAGGGGCACACCCAAATGCAGTATGTTGTGTGATCGCTGGCCCATGGGAGGGTCTAAGGGGAGGGGTTTGAAAATTTTTGCAAAATTGGATGTCCTAACATGCAATCTGGTGCCACATATGCTACCTTTTGAAGTAAAATTTGTGTTAAAAATCTTACGTATTTTTAGGAACTAAAAGAAAAAAAAATGCCCTATGGTCTCCTCTGTGTACGCCATTGGTAGGCCACAAAAATATAAATCACAATTTGACCATTGTGTTAGCCTTACTCGAACTAACGATTTAATGATGGGGGTGGGGGTGAATGGGGACAGTGAATCATGTTCTAAATTTTATGCACTGAGCTTTATTGAATACGCATTGAAGAAGGCAACGAAAGTCGCAATTTTTTTACAGTTTTCAAACAGAAGATCCGGCTAAAAGATAATCGATGTGGGAAATGTATAGATGAGAGAGGACTCAAGGTCCCAGTAGTCTCACAGCTTTTGAAAGTAAAGGGTTGAAAAAATAGCTGTGGATTACATCTCCCAATAAGGCTGTCCTTCATACAGTTTAACAAATAGATGTGCACGAAGCGCGCTGCAAAATTACAGTTTTGAGAACATTTTTTGCAATTTTAGTCGGATGTTTGAGTGATTAAGTGACAGCGGGTCCTCTTTTTCATATCAACATCTAACTGTCTAAGTAGAAGGTGTGCTTGTGCATAATTTTTGTCATACCCAAAATCTCATTCGGGGCACCTTTGGGGGACAGTCAATCTTTGGAGGGCACGTGCCCCCCGGCCCCCTTGGCGACGCCATTGGGCATGGAAAAGAGATTTTCACCGTACGTTGATAGACAAATGCGAATCAGTTTTTACAAGAGGAAGTTGTATAACTCCCGCCATAGGGGAATACAGGAAACATATAGGTTACAAAGTTTTTCAACGGTAACATTACTGCAATCGGATTTGTATACGTAGCGGGCTATACGGCATATTCCTTGTTCAGTCATATCGTGGTTTGGGAAGCTATCGAGCTCGGCAAACAGAATCCGTTCCACTCCGATTGCTCCGCGGGGTGCACTCGGAGTGGAAAGTCCAAACAGTGAAAAGGGAATGACGTAGAACGCCATTTGCGATTATTACAAGTACATACAAACCGGTGAAATGGAACTTATAACATACATTAAAGAGCATAATCATAAATAAAGGTTATTGTAAACTGTTTCGGCCATGCTCAGGCTCTCCAACGTAATTGTGCATGAAACATCGGCTGAAACTGCACGTGGTCTTATCTCTAGCCCCCCCCCCCATCCCCGGGGCGGTCTATTGTTTACTAAAACAAAATGCTCATCACAGTCTCACCAAATAATATGACTTCGCTTCTTATAAGAACTCATTATTGTTTTGCGAGGCATATTTTTGGACTGACATAACATGCCCATTAAAGAGTTGCAAGTCTCGCTAACTTATTGCTGGTTGGATAAACAGTTTTACGGTAAGGAGTGGACGCAGTGAACATGATCTGAAAAAAGGCTCGTCTTTCCGACAAGAAGTTACATTAAAGTAATGATTTCCTGTTTTCCTTCCAACAGACTTGGCCTTTCGCCGCTGGTTTTCGCCCCTCGGGATCCACATCGTCTTCATCAGAGAGTGGTAGCATGTAACAGGTCAACTATATAGAGGGCGCTTCCCTAAGCAAAGCAACCAGTGAAATTTGTGAAATCCTGTCGCTGAGCCCTTACGTGAACGCAGTGGAATCTGGTGTAAAAATGTCAAAATATTTGTCTCCCGTCAAAGCAATGCAGTGCATTTTCCTGTTTTTTGGTAGGATCGGTAAAAACTGTTGAGATTTAAACCTTTCATTGGGAGTGACATTTCGCCAACATTTCAAGCCGGATAAACAGAAAGGCATATGTTGGAGTGATATTGTATCTGCATCTTTCGGGTAGCTTTTACCTGTTAGTCATCATGGTATTCCTATAGTCTTTTCACTGGCTTACCTTACTAAAGATCGAGTTCTGGTCTAGAACAACTGACTCGAGGAACGGAAGCAAACCAAGATACAGTGATGAATGGATAGTAGTACTGAGGACAGATGTCAAAGATCAAATTTGTTGTTCGGAGGGAGGCTTTTCCTATGTTCCAGGCTTTCTTTCTTAGCCGGTTTTTCAGTTAGATACGATCGTGCAACACATAACGGTAACTTTTAAATGTTCTGATAATATGACAAACAATACCAGTCCTATAACCTCAATGGTCAAGGGAATCTATACATTAAAGGTTGACACTGTGGGATCCATTGAAATCCTTTAGGATGAACTCTTTACGGAGGAAAAGATAAACCGACCCTTTGTAACTCCAACTGGTATGCTCCAGGAGTCCCCATACCTGCCTCATACGAGGTTCGAAGATAATAAGAAAGCACAGGTTTTACTCTCAGACTGATGGAGGAGGCATCGCTCTAAAGGCGACAGAATTGCATGTAGGCTTAACATTGAAAAGAAAGAGACGAAAAGAAATGCCACCTTTATTACTCATGGCCCGTAGCCAGTTTGCTAATTTTAAAGAGGAGTAGTTGTTTGCAAGGGTTGAATTTTTGCTTTTGGAGGGTTGATTTACATGCATCCATCATGTAGGGATCCGTTTTTAAAATCACGGGTATAAAAACATTGGGGCATAGTTTAAATTGGAGGGAGTTTCCCCGAGAATGCCTCTTTATACGGATCCGACATAGCTATTCTGACCACCGTGACAAATAGTTATAGTTTTTATGCTAAAATTTATACCCTTCTCGATCTCAGCAAATTTACCCATAACCCACACTTCTACCAAGGAAACGTATTACAATGAGTAAATAATGTAAGGGCTTCTATGACAAGAAATTAAAACATTTTACGTTATTTCTTTATGTACGTAGTATGACTTTATCATGATCACTTAAAGAGCAAGTTACATGGGAAGGCAGTGGTACTCTAGATGCAGTCAGCAGATAAAGGCTTTGTAATCCTTTTAAGTTCCCCAGGTGACTTCGAGATTCTATACTCAGTTTAAAGGTATAGCCTACACTAACCTGGGCCATGTTTCATAAAAGGTTATGCTCGATTTTAAGTTTGATTTCAATAGGAGGATTACTTTGTAGATCCAACTTAGGATCAACCGTAACTCTTTTTTTTAAATGAAACAGAGCCTTGCACTTGCACTTGCATGCATCTTGTGAGTCAATGTGCCTGAAAGAACGGTTACTTATGTAATAATTAAGAAGATTAAAAGTCATCTATAACTTCTTCAAAGTTTAATTCGTTACCCCTCTCACAAAGGATGTTTACAATTCCCTACATCCCAAAGAAATTTCCTTTCAACATTCGTCCTATGACACTTGACAGGGAGATAATGGTATGGTTTGTAAAACATTTTGGCAAAGACGATGGGAGGGGGAATTACAGCCACTCTTCATAATTTGTAGTTTGATGGCGTTTTGTCTTAAAACGTCGAAACTCGCCTCAGAAAATACCAAAACTCTGGCGCTACATTATTCAAACCTTATCCACCCCCTCCCATCACCACAGTAGAAATCTTCGGATGACACTACATAGACGTAGAAAAGAATGATTATTCCAAATTGGTGGAAAAAATTTGAATTATGGTGTAGAGATGGGGTCCTATTCAATAGTGAGACCGCTATTAGCATAAAATGTGCCCCTGGTAGATTCCTCTTATTTGAAGCACCTTCAAATTTGAAAACCTCTTTGTCTAAGTTTTATTATTTTAAATATTTAGTATGTTTTTACTTTAAGATCGGTGGATGTTACTTAAAATTTAAAACCAGGGAAGTATGTTTATAAATATACACGGTTTCATTGGTTGTGCTACTCAACTTCTGCCAGAAAAATTTAATTTTTGATTATATAACATTATTTAGTATTTAGCAGGACAGATATTCATTTGCTAGTCTAGATTGTCTTCGGGGCCCTTAAATATTTATCTCACTACCAGAGACTTGTTTTTCCAATCTTTTTAGTAAATGAATAGTGTGCACTTTCATTTTGACAAAAGTACAAAACCGATTTAAATATATGGAAACAAACGTAAGCTGACAATCATACATGTAGTAGCACTTCTCGTTTGCTTTTATTTGCGATTCTTTTATATATAT
>WURT03623855.1:0-20274 GCA_009936505.3 Holothuria glaberrima | reverse complement strand
TTACAGTGAACCAATCAAAAAAGAGCTTAAGTTCTTTGCACACTAGCTCCTCCAGACGCTGTGGATCAGAGTCGCTGTGAAATATATTAGTGTCGTCAGCAAACAAGACAAGTGAAACATTCTTTGAAACATTGGAAATATCATTTACATAGATTACGAAAAAAAAATGTTCAATGAATCCCATGTAATTTCCAAGTCTATAAAATCTAAACTAAAGATAATAAATTTCATTGGTTGCATGATAGCTAGGTATGTTTTCTATAGATTTTAATCTGATGACACCGCAGATATGATGGTGTGTGCTTGTGTGTGTATGTGTGTGACTCCCAGGCGTAAGGTAGGAAATATGGATACTTCAAATACTTGGTATTTGGATCAGCCATGTTGAGTGCCAGAATCATTGTCTATGGTGGAGGACAATTCTGCCCCAATAGTATGACCTGTTATTACCAAGCCACAGCTTCAAAAGCTTGTACTTCAAAAAAATGGTTCGGGGCATTTGTGAGAGCTATTGGGGGGGGGGAGAAACACGAGTCTAATATGATGAAATAATGTAAACCTCATTGCATTTTAGATCATGCACATTATTACAGTATGCGTGAGGCTCCTGCATCAGATTTTGTTTTTCCATTTGAAATTTGATGAGCATGTATGTGGGAATTAAGCAATTTTGTTTTGCTTGTTGCATATCATGAAGTGATAAGAAAGTATCAGTTTTAGCTGAAAATGGCCAAATGGTTTACTAACCCTCTTTGCATCCTGGACCAGGCCAGAGAGGATATATGGAATATACAATTACCAGACTCTACAGTATGCGTTAATGTATCTATCCTCAGAGAATGAAACTGCCTCTCTGGTATGCATTAAGCATTAAGCATGTTTAAATGATAGTTTTTACACTTGTTTTTTGTTTAGAGGAACAAGCAACCCATACGCAGTCATGCAGATATCTCAGCATGTGCGTATGTGTGTCAAATATTGCTAATAAGTGCTATAACTCAAGAACCATGACCTTTGACCGCTTGTTTGGTCTAGTGGTTAGAGCATCCGCCTCTCACGCGGGGGTCCCGGGTTCAAGTCCCAGGTCGAATCATACCAAAAACTTTAAAAATGGAACCTTCTGCCTTTGTGCGTGATGCTCCGCATAAACAATGGAGTAAGGAAAAACAAGCCAGTGAGCTACAACTCAAGTCAAAAAGGGTAGTCAAAAAGGGTAGGCGGTGCACTATCTGACGTCACACTCTGTCACGCACGTTGATTTCGGGCCTTTCCTAAAAAATGTGCAAGGTTCACCGACAGAGTGTGACGTCAGATAGTGCACCGCCTACCCTTTTTGACAGAGAAAAAGGCCGGGGCAGGCTTGACTTGAACCAATTGGTTGGAAACTGGGGCCGTTAAACCTCATCTAACTAACTAACTAACTAACAAATTGATGGGCTTCATATTTGGCATTTGGATGCTCAACATGAGTGCAAGAACCTTGGAGATTTAAAGGGGCTTATTGAGTTGATATTGATTATTTTGTGACTAAGTTTGAAGGGAATCATTGCATGACAATGTTTCTAATTAGCCTCATTACTCATGTATCACTTCCTATAGTTATCAGGATTGTGAGAAATTGTAGTATTTGTGGACAGGGGTTGCATATAATTAATACCTAATGATGAAAAGTGTCTGGTCACGAATTTGTAATAACTGATTTTAATCATTAATTAGCCTATCATTGCCATTTTAATCGTATGTCATATGTGCAGAATCTCTCAGTTCGACCATTTATCATCAAGATGTGAGTAAATCTCAACAGGTGTGAAAGAAAATCATAAATTATGTGAACCAACTCAATGGGCCCCTTTAAGCATTGGTCAAAGGTCACTTGCGGTTATAAGAAGTCAGATCATGGCCTGTTGATGCACTATGTTCACAGGGAGTAAGTAGTACGGTTCTGAGGTCAGTTGGGGTCACCAGAGGCCACAATGTGAAAAACATGTGTGCTCAATATCTCAAAAAGGATAACCTAAAGTGATCTAATACTTAGGGTGTTGATGCCCCATTGTTAAATACAACAAGCCTTGTGTTTTTGGTGTGAATGGAAACCCTGATTAATTTCATACTTGGCATGTGGGTGCCCTATATTGAATGGAAGAACCGTTTTGATTGCAAGACTGTTCACAAATCTGCTAAAAATCTTTCACCAGTCATTAATTTTGCAACTCAAATCCTTAAAACTACAATGCATTTTTGTGTTCTAATTCATTTCAGCATTCCTGCATATTCAGCATAACATATGCCACACCCTTTTGCCCGCTGGAAATATTTTTTTTTTGGCCTTTAGCTCTTGAGTACTTGGCAGGGCTTAATCACATAATCCATTTGTGATGGTAATTTCCTTTTGTTAGCCTAAAGAGGCAGAGCTGCCAATCAGTATGGATTTTTGCTTGAAAATCCAAATTTTCAAATGACCAGTAGTAGGTCTTTTAACTGTAGCAGATATTCCTTATCCAACACATGTAAAGCTTTACAGTTTTCAATTAGCTCTGAGTTTTTGCTCGGCTGGCAAAAGAGACAATCAGCTTTAACAGAACAGTTTAAAAGCATTTTTTCATGATTAATGCACCATTGGGGGCATATTTTAACATATTCTTTATATTGAGGTACAAAGATGTTAGCATTTAATGCACTTTTGTCACAGAAGCTGCAATGTAATCCTCATGTCCAGATGTATTACGTAAATTGTGTGTTTTCTGTGGTATCCTCGGGGCACAACAAACTTTGGGGGAAGGAGAATATACACCATCTATTCCTCCCACTCTCATCATCCTCACACATCCCTCTGTGGATAGATCAGTGGTTGCAGTTTGAGACTGCCACTTTTTGAGCAGCAAACTAAATTGACAGCTTTGCTAAGCTGCAGAGGTAGGAGGTAGTGGTCGGGGAATAATTGATTGCCTGATTACTCTCTTGGCAGATTTACGAATACCAAGATGGTTATTTTTAAGATTCAAGAGAATAGAAATGTTTCGAAGAAAAATTGCACTTGTATTGTATGTATTTCCCATGATCCTATACATTCTGCCAGTATATACACTGAAACCTCACCATAGCCCTGAGGACATGAGGTATATTTGTTCACTCAATTCCTGCAGGTACACAGATCATAATATTTTTTCACTCTTCCAGCCTTACCATTTACACACTGCATAGACATGTGCATAACAGCAAGATCTAAAGTACAGTAAGTCTGAGAAATTAAAGGACTTCCAAGACTGTAAAAAAATATTCCAGACTTTTCCCAGGTTCTCAGATGCAGACCATGGCTGCATGATGAAGTGTGCCAAAAATTAGCTTTGAAAAAATTGATCTGCAACTTATAGCGAGTCTAAATCATGCAGGGGAATTGCAAAGTCCATTACATGAATACTTTCCAGATGGCATAATGTCATTGCTTGAAGCACGGGTTGAAAGGCTAGAGCCCTTCCCTCTCCCCCTATCCTGGCCCCTGTTTCATAAAGGGTTAAGATCAGTCCCAAGTTTGATTTCAATAGGACGATTGCATAACAGATCAAAACTTAAGATCAATCGAAGATCTTTATGAAACAGGGCCCTGGTCTCTTACTTGATTTGTGAGCTACAGCAGTTAGTTGCATTCTGGTGTGTTCACTGAGGAACAAAACTAATATTACTCTTCTAGTAATTTAGTTTTCCAAACCCACAATATCATAGACCAATGTGGGGACTAGAGAGGCTTTCATGCGCAATCTCAAGATGACTGTAGGCCAACATGCAATTATTAAGCATGGTATGTATCAAGTGGCAGCAGCATCCAAGTAGTATAACAGCTACCTGCCTGATTTGAAAACAGGTCTAGTTTTAGTATGTGAATCAATTGGTCACAATACTTATAATGGTGTTTTAATACCCAATGGAGAATTCGCACGGTAAGTGCAACAAGTCTTGAAGTTAAAGTTAATTTCTTTAAACCATGAAGTTCTCATTGCAAAGGTCATGAGCTTTCAGCAGCTTGCGTCTCATCTTCTGACCGACCATGGCAGAAAAATCTGTTTCTCCTACAAGGACAATTATGACTCAAAAATATATTATCCAACATAGCCATATGATGTGTTTCAAACTTTAAAATTCATGAATAGATATCACTAGGAAGAAAGTAGTGATGAAGGAGTGGGTTAGGGGAGTGACAGGCCTGCATGACTTTTATTGTGACTGGTTTCAATAAATGCTATGTCAGTTGATTGCATTTCACTTCATTTGACAAGGAAAGTGTATTATGCTTTGCAACAACTCTGTACCCTAGAACATATACAAGTTCAGTCTCTTGAATGCATCACAGAGAAACCTTAGGATGTACAAAACAACAAAAGTCAAAGAGAATTTACAGCAGAGCAATCACAGCTCAATCAGTTTTGACAACTAAGCCATAATTGGTAGTCACAACCATTTCAATTATCTCACCTTGTTGGACTGATACCAGTGATAACAACAACTGCACCACACATAAGAGACCTGCACATAGTAACTGGTATATTGACAACTAGTACACCTTGCATGTGAAGCATTCAGTAACTTTAATGGGCACTCATTCCAGTTATGAAGCATGCAAATTAAACATTGTACCTGACTTATGTTGTGTTAATAAAACAAAATTATTTTACTTTACTTATACTCTTAGCAGACTGAAATATTCTAGTAACTGTGTAAATAGCATACCACTGAAGAATGAGGCTTCATTACTGAAAGTGTGATTTGTTGTAATTATTTGTGTGCAGACTATGAAAAATTGTTAATAATTCATAACAGTATGCACAGTTTTGGCAGTATCTTGCTCCATACACAGATATCCATTGAAACCTAAATGTCTAACTTCTAAAGTTTCTGTTAAATATAAATACAGCAAGGTATTGACTGAAAAGCTGTTGAAGTTGTTTTTCATCATACTTATGGCAGGGTGACATAAGGACTTTCAGTAAATCACAATTAACAGCACTGCCTACAAAAGAATGTAATTTGTAAAAAAAAAAAAACATCTTCCATGACTGGTTGATATTATTCCTTCAGATTCAGGTCCACTTCATTGTTGGTGGTGTTTCTAAGAGTACATATTCAGTTTTGCTGTCTTGCAAGTTGACCATGTATTGACTGACCTTGAAACTGCTATGTGAAGCAACTCCACACCATGCAATATTATGACTTCCCCTTTTATAAAAAGAAATCAGATTGCTAATTGCTTATTAGTACCATGAAAAACTATAACTGTATTTTTGGAAGGTGGGGTTTGATAATTCTATTGCTAATATCTGTAGGGCCAAGAGTTCACAAAATATCTTATTTGCCAGTACCATATACAACTTTAATATGCCAGCTTGATACACAGTGTAACTTAGTAGATATAAATTCTTAATGTCCAGGCCTTGAATTTTGAAGCGTGCAAGTGGGATCGGACACCATCACTCTCCTCAAAGCACTGTGAGAGGTGCAATTGTTGCACACCTAGATAAAGAATGGGAATTCTGGTAAAACAGCACGCCTACCATACTCTTCAATTTCCCAAGTAGTGTGATTTGTAGCACACCTGGTGAATCTAAAACTCAAGGCCTCATTGTCACATTAAAATATTTCTATGTGAATCTGATTGTTCTTGATTAAACATTGAATTTAAAAAAATTTAAGCCAGCAGGAACTTGGTTGCAACGATTGGAGCTATATTAAAGATAAAACAAGTGAAACAGAACATATCAAGTAAATAGCTTGGCTGACATTTAGTCTACTAGGATGCCATCACCAATTTCAAAACCTTTGTAGTACCCATCAGAAGAAGGAAATCTATCACGAATAGCCCACACACAACATGATGGAATAACGCTCCTTCGACCAGCTCCCAGGCGCCCATGCTGCCAGTAAGTAAACTGTTTGAATGCATAGTGTCTGAAGTTACTCCTGACAGGTGGATCAGCTAGGATGTCCTCTGTTGCACGCATTGCAACCTCCAGAACATGCCCGTCCAAGCGAATTGCAGAAAATAACCTGTTTCTAGACAAGCATCCACCTCTCATTCTGCAGCACTTCCTCTCAATACGCTGAGGCTGCTTTCTGCAGTGGCCACACACACCAGTCATGTGAATGCCCACTTTTATCACCAGTGCTTGCCTCTGGGTTGGCCTGGCCTGCTGAGAGGACAAAATCCTCGAGAATGCCTATAGAGGAGTAATAACAGCACAATTTATTATTTACAATTAGTATGAGATATTGTCTGACTGCAACATAATTAGTTCACAACTCAATTAAAAATCCATGAATGAATAGCTCCCAGAGTAATCATAAGCATATGGGGTCACCTTCAATTGCAGCACCTTTGTCCGACAATTCCATAAAAAAGTATCACAAGTCTGCCCAAAAAGAGCATATTTTCTGCCAGAAAGAGGGAGCTACATCCCCAGCCCCCTCCCCCATCCCATATGCTTATGAGAGAAATTCATATGCACAACAGTAGAAAAATATGTATCGGCCTAGTATTCCCAGAATAAATTTCATGCAACCCTGCAACCCCCATGCGTTCTCGTGCATCCCTTCCAAAGTTGAACCCCAAAACATCCTATAGTTGTATTGCTGTTTATGAATTTTTCCACCACTGCCAGCCACAGGACTTGTATCATTTCATCAGGTGAAAAAACGGACCTAAAATCAACCAGTGTTAATATAAAGACACATCTACAGAAATACGAAATTTTTGGACTGAAATTTCAGAAGCTCCAGCATGGCAAAGCCCAAAAAGCATTTTCTCCAGCAAAATGTAACCAAACCTCAAGTAATTGGCACAACACCCTTGGCAGGTCTGTATACCTGATGGTTACTTACAACTATATATCAGGATGAGGGCTGGATAGATACCAGTATCTATATGTCACTTCAGCTGAAGACTAATGCTAGCGAAACTACTGGGTGGCAACACAATGAAATTCATGAAAACTTCTATACATTTACACAAGTCAGGCTATAAGCAATTTTTCACTAATGCAAGGAACAACTGAGCAATACCTCACCTTGACTTCTTCCTCTTTCCCACATCCAGTAGGCACATACTGGCATGCACCATGCAATGGCATGGGCGCATCATCATAATCATCATCGTCGTCCTCATCATGATCAGAATCATCAGAATGCTGTGTACAAACAAACAGAAATATGTATGTGACATTTTAATAGCAAAATCCACTTCCAACCCTACTTTTCAGTCAAATTTTGCAAGCTTAGTTGCCCTTCCCTGATCATAGTCTCCAGCAACATTTGTTCAGTCCCTGCCCTGGATCAGAATTTTCACCATGTCATATGCATGTACATAACCACATGGAAGGGGGTGTGGGTGATTGATGTCAGGGTGACCAGATGTACCATATTTTATGGGGCTTTAGATGGAAACTCATACCCACAGGCTGCACTTTGCTGATGGGAATTGTCATAGAATTTATTATTGGCATGGCAGAAAAGATAAAGCATGGAACAACCCACTGGCCTATGAAACTCAATGCCAATGCTAATAGGCTACTACAGATGGCTAGCACCGATGCTTGAGTAAATCTACAACGTACGGTGTCAACCGTTACGTCTTCCCCGCAGGGCGGACTCTGTTTGCTCAGTCCAATTATCATATGGCTACCCAAACTATATATGACTGACCAAGGTATGTGCCTCACAATTTGCTACGTAGGCAACCGTTTGCCTGGATCCGCACTATCCAGGCAGTGGTTGGCCCAGCCTATGCTAGCCTATTTTGTTCATAATCTCATTGCATATAAGTTACGTGTTAGACTGTGCATTATACCTACCTGGGGCTCCATATTCATGCATGGCCGCTTCGGTCCTTTTCCACACTTGCATGCCGGAGAACATGACAGATACGCCGCTCGACAAGGCAAGCACTTCTCCCGGTTTTCCTCTGACAGGTATTTTTGCAGAGGCAAGCAGGGGGATCACATGAGAGAACACGTTGATCCATATTAATTCCGTAGGCTAACTAAATAGTGATAAGTCGGTAACTTGGTTTGACCTTCCGAGTCTCCTTCACTGTCTAGTCTAGACATAAGCCATTGTACTGTATAGTACATGTGTAAAGTACTAAGTATGGGCCTTGGATACGTGCGTATGACCTGTGCCACAAAACTTTTTAGCCCTTTGTTGACAATCTAACAGAGGGCTTATTTCCTTAATATGAAACCGTTTATTGTCTGTCGTCTCAAATGTACGGGATAGTGCTCCTTTAAATGGTTATAGTGGAAGCTGGCTTTTTTAACACGGCATTAGCATTTAATGAAAGACAAATTTATCAGCATACAAATAGAAGGTAGAAATAGATGTATTCAATATTCTTATTCACTGACCCTGCGTATCCCAGAACCATACAAGGCCCGTAGTCAGGCAAGGTACTGAAGGTAGACGAGAGGACCTTTCGAAGAGAGGGCATGTATTTTTTTCCGTATTATTTTTTTTTCCACAGTGTGTGATTTTTACGGTATATTAAGGCAAAAGAATTGCTGTCTTTTTAAGGTGACTTTACTAAAAGATGGTACTATCTTTTGTAAAGATTCGAAAAGCATTGACTTGAATAAATATTTCGGTAAGATGTAATTGAAGGAAATGTTGTCTCAGGGGAGAGATGATATCTAACCTCTGAAAATTGCTTTGTTTGTTTTCTAACATGGTGTTATTTTGTTTAACTTTAAGCTTTGCATTGACTACATCAGTGATTCCCAAATTGTGGGTCGCTACCCAAAACTGGGTCGCGAGGTGAAAACTGATGGGTCCCGAGCCCATGTGGGGGTCGTGGGGGTTGCGGGGCGTTTTAGTGGGTTTCAACGATTTTTGGTCAATACACGCTGCTATAAATACGAGTAAAACTCATACCGGTAGGACACAACAGCGAAGTAACGTGATTGGCGCACAGTTTAGTGTCTTTAACACATTGTATCGAACATTTCAAATCTTTCTGAAATTTTATTCGTTTGGTGACCAGCGACTTTAATAGATTATCTCTATGAGGAATACATATCTGATTACAAATTTCCGAAATGGATGCAAACAAACTGTAGATATTTATTTTGATCTTAACATAGGGCTTACAGGAATATATGATAGAGCCTTTCTTAAAACTGTTTTGGTTGCATAACTACTGACAGGATTAAGCGCATAAATGCATATCCGATTCTACGCAATGGGAACTTGGAATTAGGATTTTATGAAACTTCGCCATAGGGACCTAGGCGATTTAAACATTTTCATTCTTATGGACCATAGAAAAAGCTTTTGCTAGAACCATTCTTGAGACGTACGTTTGAAGCCCAAAAGCATGTACCGGTACACATCACGAGGTACTGGAATATTCCCTCTAGTGATAATCATACGAACAGCGGCGGACCTACCGGGGGTGTGGGGACACCCCCCAGAAATTTTCAAAGTGTCGTCCGTCGGGAAATTTTGCAGTTTCCGGACTTTGTTAGAAAAATATTTTATTTGGGGCTACAGAATTGTCGGGAACTTCATTGATGACTATCGTTTACTTAATGTATGTCCAAAACTGTGCAACAGAAGACTTATTGGAATGTGATGCAACTCACCCTGACTGCTCGTCAGGGATGAGTTGGCGGTATCAGAGGTCAGGTGCGTCGGGTCGCAGTCGGATTGCAGGTAAACCGTAGGCGTACATTGCCGAGGGGGATATATTCAAAAGTCTATCTACTGTTTGTAAGTCACACATGGTCGAGCACACAGAGCTTTCGTCTGATTTGCAAAGACTTCTTCATTAAAAGATGAGTTGCCTTTGGGTCAATGACAGCTGAACACTACCACTGCCTTACTAAACGGCGAAGACCCTCCCTTTTCCCCCGACTTCACTCCAATATCAAACACTGTGGTATTTCCGATGAAGTCGCAGAAGAATGTCGGGTTGCAATCGGGACAGACAGTGAGGTCGAGAACAAAATTTAGCACACACCTAACCGACCCGTCTGCTATGTGACTGGTTTTTACTGTCACGTAGCAGTCTGGTCGGTGCAGTATGCGCTAGTTTTTCACTTACTAAACTCATTAAATTGGATGCGTTCGCGTTTCCTGTAAACTAAAAGGTGTGTACATTTTGTATGCCGATGATTGCGAAAGAAGTTCGCTTTTCCGACTCCTTCTGTAGATGCAGTTCCTAAAACATTACCAAATGGTTCTTAAAAGTCTATTTTTGGGCGCTGTGCGCGCATCCTTCATGCCTGTTGTTTGTCCAATTATTAATTCAAGAAGGACAGAACGTGCCTTAGGTTATTGCGAAGTTCTGCGTGGCAGCTTTCGTAGTCCGAGTTCCCATCCCTCAAACATGCTGAGTCGTAAAGAAATCGAATGGCTGTCAGTCGATCATGGTTATTATGCAACCAGATGCGGATTCTTTTTATTTAGTACTTAAAATGCGTAAATTATTGAAAGCAAACTTTATTCCAAGAGTAGCATATGTAGCACCAGATGGCTTGTAAGGACACCTAATTTTTCAAAAATTTCTCAAAGGGGAGGGGACACCCCCTCCCCTAAGCCCCCTCCCCTAGACAGGCGATCACAGAACACACTGCGTTCACCCTCTCCCGTGAGATAAACCCTGGCTACGCCACTGCTTATAAGTTAAACTTTCTTGACACAGGCGTTAAGCCTTTTTTCGCATGAACGTAGCCCATTTTGTCGGGAAAAATGTCCAGCACCCCCCCCTTCCCACTTATCGATCCTTAGGGATACCCCTGCATACGAATTCAACCAAAACGACTAAAGGTCTACATTTTTAACGTTTAACATGCAAATTATTTTAAGAATAGGCCTATGCCATTTGAATCTTTCTAAAAAAACTTTTTCATTTAGCCCTATTAATAGGTTACTCTGGACAGAGCTTATTAGCGTAAATGTTATTTGGTCACATTTGCTGTTCGCTGTTCGCGTCTGTGGGACGGGGGAATCGTCCGTTTAGTGTTTTGGTGGGATGTTTTCTTGGATTTTTGCATTCTGTGATTACTTGAACTTTATGTCACACGGCGGTTGGGTCGCCGAAGAATGAAAAACCATGAAATTTGGGTTATTTGAAAAATCCAGTGGGAATCACTGGATAATATGATCTGAAATTTATTTATTAACTGAATTTTCGACTGTAGCATTGCATCACCACAAGCAGTGGCGCCGGCACGGGGGCATGGGGGCGCTCCCCCCATCGGAAAATTCTGAAAATTTTAAAATGATCCCAAAAGGCGTTTAAGCTATAGATTTCTGTAGGGGGTAGAGTGAGGAGTGTTTCGATCGAGTAATGGACCTATGGTAATTATTTTCTATCACAAATGTTTTTCAAATTATCAGAATTTTCGAAAATCTCTCGCAAACTATCAGAATTTTCGCGCGCTACGCGCGGTTCAAACCTACCACAGTGTTCTTCTCATTATCGATATCTCCCGATAGCAACTCCCAGAGAAACACAACTTAAACGTCCAAAGCTGTTTACGAATTACTAGGTACAAGACTGTCTTTTTGAGTTCCATGTATGTTATTTCGGTAATCTAAAGTGTCTCGATGCAGATTCAGAATGCAGGTTTTGTCTGGGAAATCTTATGTAACGAAAAATTTCGGCGCGCTTCGTGCGCATGCGTCACGGTTTCCATTCCATCTCGTGACCATTATGTCTCGTATTTAGGGGCCATTAAGCCACGGTCCCCTCTCACTGATACCGGGTTTTTAGTACCTAAACTTGGTAAAAAAGTTTAACAGAAAATTTTATTTGAAAGGTAGCATATGTGGCACAAGATGGCATGTAAGGACACCCAATTTTTCAAAAATTTTCAAAGGGGAGGGGGACACCCCCTCCCCTTAAACCCCTCCCTCAGGCCGGCGATCACACAGCATACTGCATGGCAACATAAAGAAAGGGCAATTTAAGCAAAATTGGTGGTACCCCCCCCCATCACCAAAGTCTGGCGGCGCCACTGAGTCCACAAGGCCAGTATACAATGCCGGCTCCTCTTAGCGCTCTTAGTAAGCCACTGAGGGAACCACTATCGGTTGGCCCGTAGCCGTAAAAAATGTTCATTCGAAATGTCTCCCAATTGGGGGGGGTGGGGCAAATCGACGCCAAAGTGGTTATGTACACTCATCTGAATTTTTAAAACTTATCGCTGAAATCTACACCGCTTGCGACTTAACGAGTAAAACCTTGTTTTTATGTTACAGAAGAAAAACGTTTTGTACATTCGAAGTTATAACTTAAAATAACCCGTGCAAGTGCTTGTGCTGCATCTCGGACAAAATGAGTCTGTCATACTAGCCCGTACATTTGTAAGTGAAATAGCTCCCCATGATTAGGAGCAAAGTCCGTGTTCATAATTACATTTACCGGAGTGAGTAAAAAGCCCCATTTAGCTTAATGGAGCAAAATTGAGCTGGTAGATTTGGCTGATATGATGTATTTCTATTAAAATGGTTATTGCATTACAAGCGTTCTACTCGCCTAGGAATAGTGCAGAAGCAACACAACAAGCGAACTGTGTGCTGTAGACGTCATAAGGTATGTTGCTGGCATGTAAGCACTGTTGGCAATTCCTCATTATGCAGCTTTTCATTTAATACTAAGTTGAAACCGAACGCCCTGAGACGTTAAACGTAATTCACGTAATATATACATCAAATGATAAACTGTGGTACAGAATGCTTTTGCGGCACATCATTACTAGTAAAAGGCAGGGGCGTAGCGAAGGTGTAATCTTTGGGAGAAGGGGGGAGAGATCATATTTTGCCGAAAGATCTGGTGAGGCGTAAAACGTAAAACATTTAAATATTGCGCCGCGGACGTAATGCACGGAATCAGTCTATTCTCTGAACTTCGAGATGGAAGTAGGGGAGTGGGACTCGGAGGTTAAAATAAAGGCTTGTGAATTAGGAAGTCCTGTCGCAATTAAAGCAGACAAATATGATATGCTGACTGCAAGGAACGGCAAAACTATTCTGCTGAGGCTAATTCTGTCAAAATTTACACCCGCGTAGAATTTGCTTGTAAGATATTTTTGTGCGACGTCGCACAAATAGGGCTGGCTAAAATACTGGTCATATGACCCGAAATAGCGCGCCTATTCGGAAGCTTTAAATTCCCTTTCTTTCCCCGAGTTGCCGACGGACTCGTTCAATCGCCCATTTACACCGACAGTCGTTGATACGGCCGCCACATGCATGGTGAATTTGCCGACGGGCCTTCAACTTGAATGGGCCACTTAGATGAGGAGCCGAAAATCGAAATAGCCGATAACAGACTAGCCGGGCGTTCCCGTTCTCTCTTTCTCTCGTTTTTATTTTTTTTTTCTTTCTATTCTCCGTCCGTCTTCCCTTTCACTCCCTTCCTTCCCCTTTCCTTTCCCTTCTTCCTTCTTCTTTTCCTCCTCTCCTCTCTTTCCTTCCCCTTTCCCCTTTTTGCCGACAGACCGAAAATTTGCCAACGGCGACCAAAATATTGGGGGGGTGTGACACCCCCCGCACCCCCTGCTCGCTACGGCCCTGGTAAAAGGTACTGACTTAACTGCCCAAGAAATATGAAAGACACAGTTTTCATCAGCATGGAAACACTAGTACTAGCAATCAAGTATAGCTTAGGTGTGTGGATGTAGATGTTGGCAAGCATCTCTTCTTTTCTATGATATAAGTGTACTGTTTCATCATTCATGTCGCATGGACAGCTGTTTTTGAAACCCTACCGTCCTGTTGTCATGAGCATATCCTGTTACCAACATCACCAATGGCCTTTGGGAGCTCTAAAATTTGTTTATGGAAAGATATTGATGTTAATTACTTGTGTTCTCGAAGTAACTACTGTCCACTTTCGATTCGTTCTGGAGGTGTAAGGAATCTAATGTAATGCCGAAGACGAGCGTATTTATGAGAGTGTACGTATGACTGTGTGTGTGTATGTGTGTGTGTGTTTGTAACTCTTAATTGTAAACATGATATCCCAAGATAGTAGTAATGGGAACTCTTATACTTGGTGTACAGATATGTCTGGATCGCATTCAGAAAACTATTGATATTGCGGCTTTTTGTTGAGATCAAATGTCATTTGAGATCACCAGCAGTCAAAACTGAAAAAAGAAACTTTTGAAAACGATATCTCAAGAAAGGGATGATGAATATTTTAATACTTTGTACAGATTTGCCATATAAAAGAAAAGACTCATGATGAATCGTTTGCGTTAAAAACACTGTTATCAGTAATATCATGCTTTATTACATCTATGACCTCAATGAAAACAGAAACGTACCACCTGTAACAGGTATTTTTCACATTGGAGTACAAATAAAGAAGTATAACAACAATGTAGAACAAAGAAGACAAAAAATTGTTACTTGAGCTTGTGTTAATTGTTCCTTACTCTCTTTGAACAGCACGATCATCTAATTACCAGAGGAGGTTGGTTTAAAAAATTATAGCCATGGGAGGGAAATAAGATATACCTCACTTAGACAATTATAGAAAAGTGAGGTTTGAGAATTACCTTTTTTAACGGCTTCAATTTAGCATGTGAATTTTAGATGGTGAAGGTCATAGTTAATGTGAGGTCACAGAGGTAATTATACGAAAGCCTGGTACACTGATTGGAAATAATATATCTCCAAAAGGTTAGCACTGAGAAATAGGGTAATAAACATATGAATGACGCAAACTGATTACTAGTGCAAGGGTATAACTGTTATTAGCAATAATTAAAATTGTAATGTTATTTAATTATTAGTTATAAGTGTTATTTTTGATGAGGGTCAGTGGTCATTAAAGATCATCACGACTGAAACAGTAAAAACCTCACGAACATGACATCTCATGAATTTTTATTTTGATGGATCTCACAGTTTGCATGTGGATGCGCCACATTAAGCTGTGAATCCTCTTGTGTTTCATTAAGGAAACAGGTCATTTGAGTTCCCCGGTGTTTATAAATATGATATTTCAAGAAGGGTAACCTTCATATATCTCATACTTAGTGTGCAAATGCCCCACGTTAAATCAAGATCCGATCCTTTTGTTGGAGGTAAAAGGTTATGTTAGGCCACTGAAAGTCTAACTGTGAAACACTCGTGAACATGATATTTTAAAACGAAAAACTTTGAAGTATATCTCATCTAGAATGTGGGTGTTCTAAACTGAGTTCAAGAAGAATAGTAATTTTGATGGAAGTCAAAGTCCACTTGAGGTCACCAAAGGTTGAATTAAAAAAAAAAAACATAAACATGACATCTCAAAAAGTCTAACTTTTGGGGATCCCATAGGTCGAATAAAAATGCTTCAATTTAGGTGAAAGGATTGTACAGTGTTTGTTGAAGGTCAAAAGTCATTTGAGGTAACCACAGGTAAAACTTCTAAGCCGAGTAAGAATAATTAATATATCATTAACTATACATAGTACATGTCAAGGTGCTTCATTCTGCCGAACTGCCGACATTCTGCATCGCTTATCACCATTCGTTACGGCCAGCCACTACCCGCCACCGCTAGCCATCGTCCGGCAGAGTGAAGAAACTTGACAAAGACTATTTTGTCTAGGCAAGGAATCATAAAAAGGTCGTTTTGGTTGGGAAACCAATCTCTTCATGTGCACTCATTTTCGGATGTCTTTCACAGCACTGTTACACCATCACACAGACGTATAACTCAGGTAGGAACTGTACCTAAGCAAACGTTAGTATATCTAATCTGTCAAGTCCTCATGTAAAAATTGATTATTGCATAGCCTTTCCATAACGCTTCCTAAAGCACGCAAAAGCTTCAATTTTCACAAATGTCATGCCCTTGAAGACAGTAATGCTAAGATTATTATGGTTATAATGTGGGCCTAGAAGATAAACTTTGGCTGAGTAGCTAACACAACAAACGTGCTGTTGTGGTTAAACCTAGTGTTGCAAATATACAAGTACGTAGTACTATACGGGCTTATTTTTATTAAAAATATCTCCCAAGGTAAAAATGGAACAATAGGAAGTATCAATTACATCTTACTGCTACGTGACAGGTCAACAGTTGCTTTAAAGTTTAAAACCGAAAGTAATATGTGTTTTCATTTCAAAGAGTACGCTATATTCAAGGAAGTGAATAGGTGTCTTTGTAGTATGTTATAAAAATAGTCCCACAAGAAGTTACTTTTTTCCGTTGAAGAGACTAATAGATGACACTGTAAGTAGTCCTTATTTTCAAAGTCTGTGACCTCGTGATGAGTGGATCGAGCTGGAAAACTGCAAAAAGTTTAAACGGTCACTGCATTCAATAGTTAAAAAATTATGAAGAATCTATGCAACTAAAGTTTTCACACCCTTTTTCACGAAATACCTTCAATTTGTACGTTATGCTGGCCGTACTGATCAGGGAGATGTTTTCTCCGACAGTTCAGTGCGTGTATAGACACAAATTTATTAAACAGTAATTGCACAAAGTTTTCTATTATTTTCCAATAGGTCTTTATAACAGAAACGCAATTAGGGCAAGTGAAGTCTGCAATGGGAAATCTTTGTACTTAGCAGGAAGAAAAATTTTCTGGCATTTAAAAATCCACATAACTGCCCAAATATTCTTCAGTTTTAAAAAACAGTTTTAAAAAAAAAATTGTATAGGCCTAGTGTTTTTCAAAATGCATTAACATGAAAATAGTACCATGTAAATGCCGCAGAATAGTTATTAAAAAGGCACTGTCATTTTCTTTGTTATATGGAATCATGCATGTCATGCAGTACAGCCACGTTGTAGACCTGATAACCAATTCGTCAAAAAAGCCAAGACCAGAGCCGTATATAGAGAGAGAGTTGCGACAATTAAACTTTGGGCGCCATTTTGAGGCCAACAATAAGATACTCTGTGGTACGGTCTGTGCGTTGTGTAGATTCCACGGTGCTCTCGATTTGACTTTTGATCCCGGGAGGTGTGAGAGCTAGACCGTGGTGCATTAATTAAAAATTACTATTCCCGTCAAACATGAACACATGACGGGAAGAGAGGGAGAGAAAGGTTTGAGAGGAGGGTGTTTAGAGATCGTTGTTGTTTTGTAATTTTTGGAAAAATCTGAAAAAATTTTTCTTCTAATTTCGTAACTCAGAGAGCATTTTAATTGACGGAATAAGATGAAACACGTCGAATAAAGTGAAGAGACAATATCTTAAAGCAATAACGTATCTAGACTTCTGTTTTTGTGTGGTCCAAGGGAAGGGGAGAGCCTACTTGTAGCTTAAAATCCTGGTATGAAAGCTATAACCAGAGCCTTAACCTGAAGGGGGCAAAAGGCACGTGCCCCCTGAAATTTTCAAATCGATAACGAAATTGGGCCTACTTGAGAAAAAAATACTAAAATGCTAAACATTCACTTTGCAGAGAAAGATATCAAGGCCCCCAAAACCTGGGAAATCGTCTATTAGGGTTCATTTTCTTCCCACCTTTCCCGAAAGATCCCCCGGACCCCCGCCGTGAATGCGTTCTTATGCGGGTTTTTACTTCCTAACGAATGAAGCATCCTCCTCCTACAAGATACACCGGTTGAACACACAAGCATATACCCTGGCTAAAGATAAAATAGCCCATGCTTGCATTTGATTATTAGCTATACTCAATGAACTAGTGTAGAAACTTTTACTTTAAAGGCATCAGCAGACGCCGCAAACGTATTTGAAACAACAGCTAAATCTCAATAATTTTCTCTTTAGTTCAAGTATCCTTCTTCATATGTTGGAACATAACTATTGCATGTCCAAAGTAAACCAAGGAGTTACATGTCCTGTCACATGAGATAGTCGTTCAGTTGACATAACTTCATATGGTATGAATCGTTTCGTATATTGAAAAGGGTTAATCCATGCTATGTATTAATGCACGTCATTAATACACTTCCTGATTTTTTAAGTATGTCAATTAAAACCCTACTGTTTGTGCCTCTGGTGACTGAAAAATTGATTTAAAACAAAGTCGAACTTTTTATAAAACCTAGGGAAGACCGAGTTCGGCTTTCTAATTCCTCCGAAATTTCATGGAAGAAAGACAAAAGAAATTGCCAAGTAGTGAGTTTTTGCAGCAAAGTTCTTTCATACATCCTGCCAAGAAAAACTCCCTTCACAAGACACTAAATACCTAGAGTACGTTCTTAATCTGTTGCTATGTAAAAGAGCCTTATTAAGATCAAATTTGCTTCTAACAGGTCTCCGGTATCATTGGAAGTTTTAGGCAGAAGAAGTTCAAATAGCCATTTATTTTATGATGGATCAAATAACAATACCATACACAGAATATTTGTAGAAGTTGAACAAAAAAAAAAAAAATCAACTTTGAACAAGAAAGTTTTGCGACTTCGCGTGCTCAAGAGCATACATCGATCCATATGGATTTCCAAAGGTGAAAATAACAAGCTCATTATTACGCTACATGCTATAGCTTCCGTTGGTATTGCTTCCAAAGGTAATACATGTAAAAGAACAGTAAACAGTTAGGAAAATGTTTCGTGCACAGTAAACAACGCACCATTTGAAAGTAACGGGTTTAAGATGACGCACAGTATATCATATGGAGAATTTTGAGTGATCTGAGAACGAGCTCGTCGACCCTAGTCTGTTAGTGATTAGCCACTTCAAAGTCTTAATGCAGGCTGTCCATCTTTATGACGAGTGCATTCACATGAAGATTTTGATCACGTTTTAATTTTGAGCCAGTAATCTAATAAAACCATCAACGGGTTTTGGCCAGAAGTGATGGAACTTAACGGGACGGTGACAAAACTGAAACGATTTTTTTCTTAAATAACACAAAGGGTTTAGAACGTCTGCCCAAGACAAAAAGCATGCAAACTTGCAAGAAGGACAAAGCAGTTGGAATCAGTATAGCTCGGTTTCCTAATTCTTGGAAAGAATGGGAAAATTTTATTTGTTAATAAGTAGTTTAATTAATACAAAAATACGTTTTCGCATGGTTTCCTATATACTCAGTGTGAGTGTAACTGTTTCATAGCTAAAAATCTTGAGGAGGATTAATATCTGCTGGCTGGCGTGTCTACTTTATTTGTCTTAACCATGCCATAAAACTACTGTAAAACAAATAAAAACTTTACGGGCAATACTTTAATCTCATTCTATGATTAAATGTAATTCTGGCATAGCGCCCTCACTCGGCAAAACCCGCGGCAAATGCCCTCTACAACAGTGCTGCCACGCAAACACTAAAAATTTCAAAAGGACAGGGGGCAGACCCCCTCCTCTTACACCCCTCCCCCAGGAGAACACGTTTATGTAGTGACAATGGAGAATCTCCCTCTGTTGTATACAATAGCGAGACGCTTTATAAAGTCCCATTTACACAGACTTGGGGGACTGAGTTAGCATTGCTACGTCATTTGTGGTCCTCTCAATCACCAGACTCATGGCGGCGCCACTGAGCTATGCCACCTTCTGAGAGCAATATTTTTAAACTTCAAGATGGACACACCTCAACTTAGACCTTTCTCTTGGGACGATCATCACTAATCGCCCAAGTATCATCATTCTTGCAAATTTTATTATTTGGCATTTATGATAAAGGTTTGAAATAGGTCTATGTATTTACTGTAGTCTTCCCCACAAAGAAAATGACATTTCTAGTACATGAACATGCTGAAGAAATGGAAAATGATTCAACCATTTTGCATATAGACCCCATCCTGAGACACAAATTGTCCAAAGGGTAGGGGCACCCTTCTTCTTAGGAACTTCCCCCAGGATGGTCATCACTCTTCCACAAGTGACCGTCAACCCACCCACAGTAGAACCTAGATCCGCCCCTGATTACAATAGTACAACGTCAGTCATCATAAGAGGGGAACAGGGAAGGGCACATAGGAAGGCAATCCCTCTTCAAAACCAAAGGGCTTGGTTTGTGCTAAGTCATGTATGCCCCCTGCATTTCAATACGGATTGACGCCCCTGGGTACCTTGATGCCAGTCTTGCATAATCGTGTACCTACTATAACTTGAATCGAGTTGGAAGTTATATGTTTATATTTGTAAACCTTTTTACAGACTGCATTAATTTTTCCTATTTGACAGAGTTACGATTCCTATATGTTTAGAGCGTTTGATATATATTTCTTTGTACTTATTCGCAGTGAACCGCTATATACTGCATCGTTACTCATCCGTCATTGTGAATCGTTATTGTGGCGTTCATGTTTTGTTATTGTGCTATTAATGTATGGTTTACTAGTTGCTGGTCGAGAGAAACAGAGG
>WURT03623744.1:0-20275 GCA_009936505.3 Holothuria glaberrima | reverse complement strand
GCACTAGTCGAAAAGAGAAGGCGAATCTCGCCGGTGTTCATCCACGCTCATTCTGGTATAGGGTCGTTAATGAGCCAGTTGGCTTCCTGGCCCTCAAACGTTAAACTTAAACTTAACCTTTTCTTCTGAACAGTAAATAGACGACACACCTTGGTGCTTTTACACTAGATCCGGATCTGATCGCCTGCGCGGGGTCAGATCCACTCCCCGAGATTAAATTTGCCAAGTGTAAATGCAGATCAGATCCGGATCTGATCGCCCTATTTTGATCCTGGTAAGAGGTGATGATCAGAACCCGCGTAGGCGATCAAAACTTGTAGTGTAAATGCTCTAGGATCAACAGTGACCCGAGATCAACGGTAACCTTACATTGTAACACAACCAGAGCAGTACTTTTCGGCCGGCTGGTCTATGCATAAGCCTACAGCTGTGCTTTCTCACGTTTTTGTTTACATTTTGATGCGCCCTCGCGTGTGCCTGTATTTCGAAATTCATTTGATAATGATAATGATAATGATAATGACACAGTTTATTTCCATCCACTTGAAGTACACGACACATACTGTAACAGACAGGCAATGGTAAATAAAACAGACATATTTACATTAAACATATTTTAAGTTTGTCTTGAACATATTCGAAATATGATGGAAAAGGAGAAAACTGAAGGTAAAAACTTATAAATTGTTTTCCCCTACATAAATAATTTACACGATGAATTGAAAAGAGGTTGTGATGACAAACTTTGCAAATCAATATATACTAACACCAAAAGAATACATTATAGAAAAAAGAAGGGAAGAAGAAAAAAAGGAAATTTGCAAAAGGAGATCAAGGAAAGAAAAAGTCAGAAATAAAGCAAAAAAAGATAATAGGCTAGTACACTCATTCAGAAATTTTCCACATAACCAAAAAGGAGACGTAAGTTAATCTTGACAATTTTGTGATGACAATAGCTTCTGTTTACACCTTATTTTGAAAAGGGAAAGGGTTTTACATACTGTCATCAAGTGAATTCCATAGTTTGACTCCTGAGGTTGAAATACACAATTGTTTTTTCTTTGTCCTTACATACTTTTGTTTAAAGTTGTTTTTTCTCTTATGTTATATCTGTCATTGGCTGCTAAGGTAAAAAAGTTTTGTAGGGTTTTTTGTAATAATAACATTTGGTAAGCCTTAAACATAAATACTCCAGTGCTGAGATCTATTATTTGCGATAATGTTAGGGCTTTTAACTTATGAAAAAGTTCAGCCGTATGATCTAAGAAATTTGCTTTACATACAATACGAATGACCTTTTTCTGATTTAAAAATAATGGAGTAATATCAGATTTGTATTTCCCCATACTTCTGAACAGTATTTTAGATATGGAAGAAAGATTGCACAATATAACGTATACAAGGCCTTTGACTGGCTTTATAAATAACTCCAATACTTATTAAATAAATAATACTTAAATAATATATAATTCCAATATTTGGAGGCTCCTCCTCCTCTGAAACACGGAGGAGGATCAAAATACGAGACAATTGTAAATGCACCAGGATCAAGCCATTCATAAAGTACGATACACTGATAACAGCGGGCGATCAGATCCGGATCTAGTGTAAAAGCCTTATTCTTGTCGAAGATAAAAGCAAATCTTTCAAGCTATACGCGTGTGAAACGAAGCATATGCTTATCAAAGAAAGCTGATAAAGTCCATTTGGTTTGGACTTTAATCCTGTGACAAGGGGTCATGAACTGCTCTTTATTCGCTTGGCAAGTTGTCATTATCTACTTCTCTACTACTAGAGTCTACAGCCCATGTCGTTGCCGTTAAGGGTAGAAAATTAATAGTAGATAGTTGGGTTACTACAAGACGAAAGTACCTATCCACAAAACAAAAGTAGTAAGATAATATTTCTAAACATCTCGAGAAAGCAATACCTGTAATGGTTACAACTCAGGAATATCACTTTACCGTATATTGTGCAGTGGCGAAATACGGCCCTTGGAACCGCGGGCGTATAGACGCCCGGTGTATAGTATCAATGAGAGAATAGCTGTCCGTCGAAACGTGTTTTAGGTCAGCGAAATGGCTCAGAGTAATGTTACAAATTTAGTGTATAAATCAAACAGGCTAAATGAAACTTGGGGCTCCGTTTTTCATCACATGTTGGTGCTTATTTTTTGTGCTTTTGGGAGTATTATTCATAGCCTTTTAGTGTGATATACAAGATGCAGTGTTCGATTTCTCCGGAATCGCATCGTGAAATGCGATTCAAAATGAATGAACTGCGAGACATTTTCAAAATGCAATATTCTCGTCCGATTTGGGATAACATTTACAGAACTCAATCCTGGTGATCAGAATCACCAAAAATAGTAGGCATTCATTACACTAAACACTCAAACAATCAGTTGGAAGATCTTCAAACGATGTCTTATTTCATTTTGATCCTTTTATACATGTCAATAGTGAAATTTACAGCCTGGAGCACTGTAGCAGGCAAATTTGGAGCCTATAACGTCATTTCCTGGAAGATCTTCAAACGATGTCTAGTTTCATTTTGATCCATTTATACATATGTAAATAGTGAAATTTACAGCCTAACACACTGCAGTATAGAAAAATTTTGAGTCTTTACCGATAAGATGCGGATACGGATGTGGCATGATTGTGGCTATATTTTTCATTTCTAAAAGATTCCAATTCATTAACCACATCGATTTGATAATTCATTTTTGTCTTAATCACAGCAGCATACTCGGGTTCAATTTTCGAAGCACCACAAGAGTTGGCGCACTGTATGGCACACTGGCATTATGCCTTGGCCAAGTGACTAACACAGCACAACACATCACAACACAACACAACACTCAATGATGATTAATAGATGGCGATCTTCAATAAGGATTTTGAGGGGATAATAAAAAAGTATTGAGAAATGAGAATGCATTTCCCCAAATCTAATAAGATGCCGAATATGGCTCGAATCTATAAATATACATATTTCACTTTCATTGCTACATCATTACTTGGTCCATTTCTAACAGTTACAAAACTGCTACTTAATATTGGAGAATTGCTATGCAAAATAAATATTGCGTAGCAATTGGTGCTATTCATTATTTTTTGAGGAAATCAAACACTGTGAATACATGTGAGCCGATCTGATCCACTCCAAACAGTGTGCATATCGACTGAGCGTATACATGTACATGTCATTATATGCTAACTTAATTGTAAATTCATTTACGCGTACTTGTCACAACGATCTGACTTTTTATTTGTTCTTCCATTCATATCAAAACCAAATTACATCCAAAGAGCGACACAAAGTAGGCAGGGGTAATACTCAGTGCTTTATGCCTTTAGCGTCCCCACTCGTCCCCAGTCACAAAGTTACACGGTCTACAGGAGCAAGGTGCACCCGTATCGTTCAGTATTTCTGCTTTCCCCTGCCCCTCCTTTCTTGAATTCACTGTTACCTCTTTTTACTTGTGTAAAACAATAAAAGAGAGGTTGCATAGTCACGCATAATGCTATTTTCACCCAGGCCCGTAGCCAGGAATTCTGATATAGGGGCACTGGCACCGCACAGGGGGCACCGAAAGAGAAGGGTTATGCTAGTGCCACTATATGATAAATAGTTTGCGGGGATGATAATTATCTCAAGCCTACCGCATATAGCTTAATGGTATCGGTGTCTGTAATCTCGGCATTCTGTTGGGAATTTTCCCCTCCTCTTGCAACTACAGAGACGAGGAAAGTCTCCAAAAGTAAAGGGAACAATGCTTTGATCACTGTGATGCTTCTTCATCTCCGCAGACGCAGGTGTAAAAGGAGATACTGTAAGCAGGCAGGTGAGGAGTTTAGTACTTGACGAATGGTGAGGGGACCAGGGACTGAAGCAGGCCTGGTATAGTTCTGTAGGTTTTTTTTTTTTGTAGTATCCAGAACGAAATTCCCCAAATGGCCGAGGAGTTAACGAAATAGGAACGATAGCATGACGCTTTGAGTAGGACTTTGAATGGCAGCGAGAACAAACCGAGCTCTCCACAGTGCAGAATTCAGATGGTAATTATCGTATTTTTACTTTGAACGGAATTTTTCATGAAGAGAAAAGGTAAATTTTTGGAAAAGTTTGTGGTACGAGAAAATTTAGCTTCAAATGCATGTAGTCATCACGTTGACACTCAAAGTATTATATTGCTACTTGAAAACCCCTTAATGGTGCATGGCAACTAACTTTGAGGCTTTCCCTAGCTTTGTCTAGATTAGTTTAAAGGAATTTTTGTGCTTATAATGTTCATAGGTGTTACAACTACTTCGATTGTGAGACTTGCACGCGAAAATTTATTTGTCAATTAAGGTAAACTTATTTGTCCGAAATCGGCAGTTACATTTTTGTTTGATGTATGGCTTGGTACTAAGTTACTCTACGTGCAGCAGAGCTAGGGCGCGATCGTGATTGATGCAAGTTGGAATCAACGTGGGAAATTTACGGAATAATTATCGATAATTTTAAACCTAACATCAGGCCTAAACTATTCTACACTTTTATGTTTAGAAGAATCTGATTAAAGTGTTGTAGTTTTTAAGTCTCACGTAGTAGTTATTATGCCCAACCTACGTAGGAAAGATACAAAACCTTAGGAACCGATTTTCAGGTTCCGTAATTTTTACTTCACAACTAACGACACTTTACCTGTAACGATCGTTTCCGTGAAATTCGGAGGAACCTGCAAAAACACCGTTGACTGAAATTGGTAGGCTGCCTTCTACATGAAAGAATAACTCCTAATTTTGCGAGAGTTGAAGTTTAACTTCAACGCATTGGCAAGTAACCGAATGCGCGAAATTCCCTCAAAGGAATTTAAACTTTGCGGGATTTCAGGAGCAAGGTGCGGGAATAGCGCAAGCGTGAATCATAACGCGAACACTGGTGTGACGTCACAAAATTGACTGATGACGTACAAGCTTTGATAGAAGATCCTGACAGATGAAATGGAACAGTTGTAAGGAATTTGACTACGATCAGACCAGGACTAATCCAGGACTTATCATTCCCATGGTCAGGAGCTGAGAGATATAGGAAGCTACGTCTTCCTCTTATCATCATCTGAAATCAAGACCACCAACTTTAAGTAGTTCTTTTCGAGATAAAAGACCTTGGTGGAATATCTCCATGACATTAATAGACTTAAATGTCATTTGCTTAAGATTATCAAACTTAAGTAACGTCAATGAATTTTCTGGATTAATTCTCTTAGAGTGGATATCTAAATCTTACCAGTTTTATACAATATGCTATACACGTGACACACTTTGTTTCAACGTATTTTTTGTAGTTGCAGAAAATGTCACTTTTGTTGGACCATAAAACTGGAGTCGTCTGTACTATGTTTTATTTGCAACCTTCAAAGTTAGCGTTAAAATCTAAGTTCGTCTTCGCCATCAGTCGGCGGAGTAAAAAGTTTGGTTTGAGGGAATTTTTCATACAGTACCTACATTTCTTGAGTAAAATGAAATGGGTATGAACAAACTGTGCTTTAATATTCTTGAGCCTGGACTATTTCATTTTTCCTATTATTAATGTATTGGTCGAACGGTATTTTCCCTTAAGACAGAACTAAAGAAATAGATTAAATTAGATTATTTCAGGCGCGAAGAGTGTAAAAAATGTGTCAAGTTAATGGAATCTTGAAATTTTCTTGGGTTTTTTTTTTGAGCAGTCTCCCTTCCCATTCTAATAGCTACAGGCTGGGCGAGTCCATTTGCATTTTCTGTTGCTAGTCAAAAAGAACGTTTTAAAACTTGCGAGTAAATAGACCAAATTCTAGAAAAAAATGCGAAGATGAAATAAGTTAATGCAATGTAGGGTTCTTTATGAAACGTAGGAACACTTGAATACGATGTCAACCAACCAAACTCTAAAAGAATTAGAAAAAAATTGAACCAGACAAAAGCTGTCTCAATTTCGGCAAACGAAGTCCGGTAACGCTGTGGTTCTGCCCAACCTTTCGATTCATATTCTTACTGTAAAGAAGAGAAGGACACACGCTAAACACGCATGTATGTACTACTAACTTAACGCATTTTAAAAAGTAAGTTGTTAACCTCAAGGAGGTTGTTTTCTTGCATTGAAGTTGATCCCTCAAATTTAAAGCTCTTGACCATATCATTTCCTCTATATTTTTAGCAATTTGACCTCTGCTGACCTCACATGACCTTTAAACGCTACCAATAATGGAACAATAAAAATTGAAAAAGGAAGTGTGTTGGAAGGGGTTAGAACCTTCGCCGTCTGTGTGTGAGAAATCGAACGCTGTTTCACTACGCCAACAAGAAACTCGTTAGACGTATGGTACTTCTAACCATATACTGTAGTTAAGTCATCATTAACAGGAGTTGTAAGTGTGTATAATCAGTTAGTTCAAATTAGAATTATAACTGTGTCAGTTATGCTTGTAAAAAGGTAAATGTTGTTTATAATTTTCTTTGGAATTGTAGAAAAATTCAGTTCAAACTTTTCGTTGATCACGAAACGTCGGACAAAACTGAAGGGAACCGTCCACTGTCTAATTAGTTTACGAGGTTTTCGTAGTTTCACCTCTGATAAACTTAGATGACTCCTGCTTCCAACAAACCCATGAGGTAAATTCCCTCTCTTTTAAAGTAGTACATCTGTATACCAAGTATGAAAAGTATTTAGCGACTCTGTCTACAAATACTGTGATTTTAAAGGTTTTCGTTTTTTACCTCTGATGACCTCAAATGACCTCTAACTGCCACTACAAACAATAGGGATCTTTCTCTTAATACCATAAAGTTATATACCAAGTATGAAACGTGTCCATCATTGCTATTTTGAGACATCATGTTTACATGCAGTTTTTGAGAATTTCGTATTTCACCTCCACTGACCTCAGATAAACTTTGAACTTTACCAAAACCAAAAGGATCCATCTTCCAACTATATCGCATCAACATACCAAGCTTTAATAGCATCCATGTTAAATACATAGATAGCATGTTTGCAAGGTTTTCGGTTTCTGACCTCTGGTGACCTCCCAGTACCTTTGAGATCCACCAAAAACAACAGGGATCTTCCTCTCAAAAATTCAAAATTGACGATTCTATACTACCACTATGCAAAGTATCCGTCATTGCTATCTTATTGTGTTTACAAACCAAGCGTCACTAACACACAAACACACATACTCGCCAGCGTTATCATGATTGCACATTCTTTTTTCCTTCAGCAAGAACAAACGTAACCTATGGATAAGGCATTCAAACGAAGGCAAACTGTTAATTTGATGTGTTGTTAATAATATGCGGAATAAAAATATAGCCACAGGTCACCGGCCCATATAAAAAACGCAAAAAATAATCTGTTTTGTTGCGAAAATGGTTATCTTTGAGTATAAAAAATAATAGTCACATCTGGTGGATTTAACAAGATTGAAGACAGGCCCGTAACCAAGGGGGGAACTTGGGGCCAGGACCTCCTGCTCCTTGGCTTGGCCCCCTGCTCTGCAGGCATGATAGTCAGACCCCTGTGCAAAAGCATACTTTCAAATTTTGATATCTTCCTCAACACATTAAGTGACAAAAGTTGCCCTTTCATTCCCTACCCCACTGATTACTGCGTATGCAGAACAGAGTGGGACGTGACGTGACCGCACAGGCCAATACTGTCAACACTTGAGGAGTTCTCGCAACGATACAAGTTTCGTAAATCCTCAGTTATGTTTCACACAGCATGTATGCATATTCAATGCACATATTGTCACATCTGCATCTGCTTCGTTCGTCTGCTTGAGCGAAACTGAATTTGAAACTATCACCTTACTTTTTGTTATTCTTTTTGTGACTATTGGCCAAATATCTGCAAACAACGCGGGAACTTTGAACTTTCATGACCACCAGTACTCGACAGCTCATTTATGCCTTAGATCACATTATACAATCACACACAGCTGGTTAAAAGTATCCCGAAAATTGGAGGACTGGTCGTCACATGCCATGGGTTATTCGGCCATGCCAATCCCTCACGGATGCCAATTTTTTATTGTTTTAGTTCCTAAAAATACGTAAATTTTGTAACACAAATTTTACTTCAAAAGGTAGCATATGTGGCACCAAAATGCATGTAAGGACACCCATTTTTTCAAAAATTTTCAAAGGGGGGAGGGGACATCCCCTCCCCCTTAGACCCCCATAAACTCCTCCCCAGGCTGGCGATGACACAACATACTGCACCCCCCTTTGAAAGAAATCCTGGGTACGCCACTGACCCACAGCTGTTTGTATGTTTCAATGACTTGTTGAAATATTCGGTGAAAATTTATGCTTCTCCATTTTACCAAAACTTATCACCCCCTGAGCTTGGTTTGACCCCCCTGCTCTTGAAGTCTGGTTACGGGCCTGATTGAATAGCAGACACCGCAAATTTTATTCTACAACATCATATGCATAATCCCTCAGCTAAGAGTAAACACTTCAACCCACTTTTCCCAATAATTTTCATGGCCATTGGAAATGCATGAAGTAGCATAGTATTTCTATTCTAAACTATTGTGAGGTAACTCTCAACCAAACTGTCTCACTCCAAACGCCAGCATAGCGTGGCGTGAAATAGAGATCCACTGACCACCTGTTTAGCATATGCAAAAGCTACCACTCGTCTGTTATCTCTTAAAGTAAGTAAAAGCTAAAACGTGGAAATATTTGGTCTTATCTTTGCCGTAAAACAAAGAACAAACGAGGTCAGAAAAGGATAGAAATAATTGTCAACAAACTGTTTGAAGTTAAGTTAAAAAGCGAGACCGCCATATAGGTCTTATACGTAGAATGAATTTCAAATATATCACTCTCATTTTGAACACGACACTCTTCCTTTCAGTTTCACGTAACTTGTCAAAGTAACATACGGATCATAGTTCGTACAGAAACTCCAATAACACTAATAACAATTAACATTAAATAAGGAGAAAGAATCTAGTGTTAGTTGTTAAAGTTGTAGCTCCATTAACGCTGAAGTGCTTGAACTACATGTACCTTTAAAACTGCGCATGCCTCGCGGGGCAAACGCTTGGTGCAGCTTTCTCCGTTGTTGGCAGATACCCATGACCTTACGTTCTTCCAGTGTAAATTCTTTGTATAAAGCCAGGCTCTCTGAATCGTTAGCTTCATTTGTTCTAAGACGAAAGGACAGCGGTTTAAGTGTAGCCACGTCGAATAAAAGTTGATGTGTTGAGAAGTCCATGCATATTCAAAATGTTTTTTTCCTTTGTCCTGTATTCTTGCTTCCTGGTGGGAACTTTTGCGGCTAGAGATTATTCTGGGTAAGAATTACAATTTTGAGTATGGGCTTACAGTTATTTGTGAGGCCTAGAATTTGATAATATATATTAATGGATCACTTTGGAAGTATCATATAGAGTTGTTTTTCACAAAACATGTAAGGTCTGTTATAAGTCATATTCTGTTAGTTAAAAATTGAAAAAGAAACTAGCCTTCATGAAAAAGATTTTATATGAATATGAAAAAAAATAACTTTCACATGATTTCTTTCCATTGACAAGGCAATAAGGTAAATCATGTCCTTAAATATGATTATTTGTCATTTTTTGCACATCTGGCACACGATCTGGATTTGGTCATTGTTTTATCAATGCAGATCATATTCTACTTTTCTTACATATTATATAAATTAGTTACACAACAATCAAGATATTTATTTCCTTTAGCTACAAAGTTCTCAGAGTAACTCCTACCGATTCACTGTCTGTGGAATTCCTACGATCTCTTGAAAATCAGGTGAGGAACTATGAGAACGAAAAGAATGTTTACGACTAGTAGTTTCATATCGTCTTCTGATTTTTAGTTTTAAGTTGATTTTTGTTCTTTATGGTTTCTGTGACAAAATCTTCATTGCATGTAGTGTGCACTGTAAGTCCATGTTTTCAAATAATCGTTACTTAGCTTTTTATCAGGCATGAAATGCAGATGACGTCTTGTTATTCTGTCTAAAGTGGATTATTGTTTTGGAAAAAATAAATATGTTTCACATTAAAAACAAATTTCAACAACAGTTAACAACTATTACAAATTAGCAAAATATCAGGGATCCATGTAAAAGCGCTCTTCTGATTCAAAAAGCTATGCCGTCTAAGTGAAATTAAATAATATAATATAGGGGCGTACCAAATTGTGAGTGACGTGACCGGTTTCTCTTTCCTGTATTGCGAATGAAAACCAACACCTGATACAAAAACCGTTTGTATTGTGTATTATATAGTATACATAAGGACAAGGGTTAAATATCTTCTCTTAGTTTGATAAGCTGGTAATCAAAAGAATATTACAGGCGAAAGTGGTCCCCCAGTCCTCAAATCTTACAAATAATGCTTTTTGGGATTTCGTTAAGAACGATAGACCATCTTTAATTGTCCATTTGAAACTGCAAGTATTTTCAACATATCCATAAGCATAAAAATCTGTTTTTGGGACACGTTCTGTATTTTATGTTGTAGCAATGCTCCAATCCGGACACGCATTGAATTCTATCCTTACGTCTATTTTTTTTTATTGAACAAGAAATTGGTAATGGGAGGCTCGGGATCGGCAGCAACTGGACTCGGATCACATTCCAGCATATCCATGAAAATGAAAATTTAAAAAGTTTTAATTTTCTATTAGTAATGGAGCGAATTGCTATGTAAAAATAGACACACACGGTCATCTTAGCTGGTAAAGAAAGGCTACTATAAGGACTCTTTGCAATGAATTTATCGTTTATTTATTTAAACTGTAAATGTTCAATAGTATATACGCTATGTATATCACATGCTACATTGTTATTAAATAAAGTAATTAAGGTCAAGGGAATCGAAATTGTGTCGATTTCCGGTTACATAAATTCGGATACATCCCTAGTTTAAAACATATAAGCAAGAGCAAAAAGTTTTCACATTTTTCAACTCATTTTAGGTTCTTTTTCCTTAATTCAAAACATCTTGATATTATCTTTTCATCTCTTTTGTTGTAGTATGACTTTTGGAGGGATTCGAGAGGTGTGGGTCACTCTGCTGATATCCTTGTCTCAGGTGGAGGATACATACTACTTGCTTCAAAACTAAAGGAAATGGGATTTGACGTCACGACAATGATTGATGATGTAAAACCGTTGATAGATGATCAAATGGGATTGACTAGCACTGGAAGCTCGAACTTCTACGAAGAGTACCATACGTTAGGAGAGGTAGGTTTTTACTCAAGAATAGTATGAGATCATTACTGGCCATCTCGTAGCAATTTCTAATAAATATAAGGTAACCTCTTTATGGCTGAAAAGATAGACATATAACCCTATTTTACTTATCAGATCTCGTTAGTATTAATTTAATCAAAATTGTCTAGATAATTTACAAGTTTCATAAAGACTGAATCATCAATTTTATTGTGCAATTGTCTTTTTAGTTCTTTAACAGCGAAAACAGCTGAAGCAGATATTGCTTTTGTTAATAAAAAAGAAGATTTTCATAATTTCCAGTCAGAAAATAACATCAAAGTGACTCCTGAAATTAAAACACAAATAATAATGTTAAACTGATCAATGTACTAGTTTCAAATTTTCATTGCGATCAAGCTGGTGGATTTTGTGTATGTAGTACTACAAATTGTGTAAACGCCTTTCTTTCTGATTTGATTCATTAAAACATTTATTAAATATTCTTGATACCTTCTGGAGGTACTGCATTTGATGCTGTCATAGAATCGATATGTTGTGTTTCACGTATATTTTGTATAACTTTAAGTACATTGTTTCAAATTCGTATCTGGAAGGTGCGAAAATATTTGGTGGTCCGTCCCAAATTAATAAGATTAATTAATTGAAAAAAAAAACAATGAAAAAATTATTTGTGTATAAAATTGTACCCATGATATCATTTATGAGAAATATATTAATCAATAAACTATGTCACCGATTAATTGATTCACCTTAAAAGATTAATAAGTGGATGGATGACTTTGTAAGAGACAACGCCAACATTGCTGCAAAAGAAGCATTTGCCATGACATACGAAGAAAAACATGTTCACAAAATAAAGGCAAGTAACTTTTTTATCTTTTTTCGATTTTATCTCTATTTTTTCTTGGCGTTTTATTAAGATGTTAGATAGATCATTGCGTCAGTAGAAGTCAATCATAAATATCAGCCCTATTTTGTGAAACGTTTCATAAAATGTTATTGACATTTTCATCTAATTATTTATTACTTGCATGAAACTTTGCTATTCAGTTTCAAGAGTATTTCGTTTAAGTATGGTGTTTTAATTCCGTAAAGTATCTATTCAGGAAAGATTTAGCAAAAAAAATGTTCATGCAACTACTAAATACACTACAAAGTTCTTTATACCTTTGATGCTTTGTTCAATCGGTAACAGGATGATTCCCAAGTGTAGGATAAAAAACAGTTATGCATACACAAGCTGTTATCATCGGTACAGAAAACAATGTAGTACCTGCAATTAACTAATATTGGAATTGTGTTGTTTTTTTAGATTTCGTCAGATCTCAGTGACGACACTAGACCAATATTCTTCATGATCGGCGGAACCCATGCACGTGAATGGATTTCTCCTGCTACCATGATGTATGTGGCTCAACTTGTAAGCATTGGGTTTCATGTTTTGTCATTATTTACAATATTGGTGACCATGGCCAGCGATCCGGGGGGGGGGATATGTCCCCTATATTAATTTGAAAAATCTCCCAAATCAAAGGATTTTCCACACAGTAAATTATTTGAAAATGGGTCCATCCCCCTCCCCCAATATTGAGAACAAATCACCGCACTTGTCGGTAACTTATTCCTAGTTCTGTAGGACTAGAAAAAGCGGTCTCGAGTCACGATTCTAAGGACTTGAACTGAGAAAATCAGGATTCGATCTTGCTCCCTTACAAACCGGATTCGTGACTCAGCTATAAAATTTCCTAGACCAGGCTCGAAATTAGTAGAAATTTACTTCACTTTTATGCAATTAGTCCGTCGTAACGTAGGATTTACCTTGTTCATTGCAGTCCTTGTAATGTTTCACACCGTATCTACGTCTTTGCAGTGTGCACTGTGTAGCGTAGATGATATTCGTAAACGTTCTACTGTACAAAGCCCACATCATTACGACACACAAAAGATTGAATTAGAGGGTATAAAACTTGATCATTTTTTAATTTTTGTTTTTAATCAAGAGTGTTAACCTTGGGGATGGAGTGACATGGTCCCTTCAATAAATTGAATGGGAGGGTGTAGGACGCAACGCCTTTCGTCCCGGAATATTTGGTATACGACCATATTCGTAGAAATTGTGAGAGTGAGGCATAGTCCCCAGAGTTAATGTGGTTGAGGGGAACTCAATATCTTAGACATTTTGTAAAAAAAAGCAAAATTTGCTAATATTTACGTCAAAATTAAACTTTTCAATGACTCATAGGTCATTGTAAACTACTCTCTGGCGTGCCTCTAGTCCACACTTATCGAGGTGCATGTTCGGGGATTAACCTGAAATTCATAGACACACTTGTACATTTCCTTCGTAATTTGGTTGAAAACGGAATGTTCAATCCTCCCGTAGAGATGGTAAACTTCAGAGATGTTTTTTTAAGTTTTTGTAGGTGAGATGTGAGATAGTCGAAGTTTTCTCAAATAATATTGGTATTGAAGAACAGAGAATCGTTCTTTAGTATTTCGGAAAATCCGTAATATTTGCTAATATTTGCTTTTAGGCATATTAGGCATGACCCCTTGTAGTTTCATCAAAAAGGGGGGGGGGGTTGGAATCGCTTTCACCCTCATAATGATTTGTCAACGACCGTAACATTTAGCTCTATTGACCATGAAAGGCAAATTATCCAAAGGGCCCATCTTTAGGCACAAACACGATTGCTTAAACATTTTAAGGCACACTCGGGTAATCCTAAACATACATGGGCAAACATTATGTAGTGATACATGTAATGACATATTCAAGACCTTTAAATTTACACACATATCTGAGATACCTCCACGCAAACCTGCAAGTTGCCCCAGCCCTCTAAATCAATTTAATCGAAAGGGGGCATGAACCAGAATCTTGTCAAATATTTGACTAAATTTTATTCAAAATTTATAATAAGATCCCATGTTTTGAGACATGTTCTCATGTTTTGAGAGGAGGGGTACACTGACACATTCCCCCCCCCACTTTTTGTCACCTGAAACTAAAATGTGAGGTAACCAAAACACTACATGTAGGCGAGTAGTGGTGAAGACATAGAGATATCCTCAGAAAGTATTCAACGTGGCTCTTCATCAGGTCGGTAGGCAGTAAGTTCTGTCACGATTCTTTCTTTAACTTCAAAACATTTCCGCGCGTTCTTCAGTTCTATCTAGCTGTAACGCCCGTCATTTCAAACATATTGGATCTATTTAACGTCAAAGGTTCCACAAATATTGTAGTCGTGATTCTAGAAGAACACGAATATGCAACGTTGCGAAGTTCTAACCTCTTTTTCCTATCTTTTAAGAGGTTCTTTCTTCAACCTCACCATCGTGGCAAACATACGTTGTAAGAAAAAAAATCAGTTTCGTCTGGGCGCTTTGATGGGTAAGATGAAGAATGTACTCCCCGACGGAGACCATGCAGTCGCCCAGTCAAAATTCTGGGTGTGCCCTTATGTAGGTCAGATTCTCCAATTAAAACCCAAACTTTTTCAACTTTTCTTACTGAAAACAAAATTATGAAATCTTTTTCAATATAACCACAATTTTCGGCAAATCAAAGCACCACCCCTGGCTGAGCCTGGATGCAGTTTTTCCTTTGGACAATGAAGTATACCCCCAATTTTTAAAGTAACCGCATATATTGAAACAGTCGGCGTCAATTTGCATATAGGTACCCTCCTCTTATAGACTACTCACCACAATAGGAGAGAAGTTTTAGGTCAGATCCCCCCCCCCCCCCCGCCACTCTTCCAAAATCAAATCGACGCCCCTGGTCCTGGGTAACATCGAAAGTCTATTTTAGTGCTCTTTGCACATCAATGCTGATGTCTAACAGCGTTATTGGGAAAACGTAATAAATCGGTATTCTGAATGATACATTTAAGGTCCAGCGACCGTCTGTTTGTAAAGTCTCTCCATTCAACAACTTTTTTCTGTACAGTAGTGACCAGCTATTAGTCTTATTATACTTTCCATAAACAATAAATCTACTCTGCTAATGCATGCTCTTTTCGCCACTAAACTGTATTCGAGTATCGACAATTTTTGAATACGAGACCTCTGGAGGTCTTTTCCCTAAGCCGAGTATGGCTTAGTGTACCACTTCTTGGTGGTAGGCTATAATATACGAGGTTCCGTAGTCTCGCGGAATGTTGTATTACAGACAAACTTTCTTCAAGAAAAGGTTTTCTGGGTGCATCTCTCAGTGTATCCCTTTCTTGTCGTAGTCTGGCACCTGACATCTTTTATCCTCTATGTCAACCACTCAAACCAACCGGCTGCTAGATCTAAAACTGCATAGTATATGTTTGGTTGCTATTTACCTTCGAACGTACACAAAATGTTACTATTTGGGTCTAGGAAGAGGGAAGATTTTGTACTCCCTCGTTAATGCTAATGAGTACATTTCGTTGACAGCATCACATATAACTTATAAGGTGTTCATATGCGTATACACGTATACATGTATATCATATTATATATATATATATATATATATATATGTGTGTGTATACGCACACATATAGATGATTTTAAGGTTTCCGATACACGTCTCCCAATGTCCAATGCAAATCCCCACCATTGTTCTTAGACTTTTCCATAGAGGGGAATCGGACCCTGTGACTCGAAATACGACTTAATTGAACTCAAATACCAGAAACTCGGATTTGGACTCGGACTCGGATGATGGGGACTTGGCCACAGTACTGCCTTTTCCACATGTGTTCAACTTTGACTGCGAACTAATTAAATTTGTGTGCATCATTGTCATAACACTTCTATGAAAGTATGCGAAACTCCTTTCAAAGATAAGTTGGTACTAGGTTTCTGATGTTTTTGTCTCGTCTGAAAGCGTGCCTCAAGTGTTTCGCCGACTTTTTCGTCATGATTTTAGCCGTGGACTTTCCATAAAGTCAGAGCGGGGGACCGCCCCTGCGACGGTTTGAAATGACCTTGTACAACAATTTTCAGCTGTTTACGAACCATTTCAACTTTTTACTTTGGAAGGTGTGCAAATAGTCATACTTGGTAATCTAGGAAGTGTGTTAACCAAAGAATTTTTGCACGGTAGGCACAAACCAGTGGTTAAAATTTGAAGTTTTGGGTATCTACTAGCCAAGGGCGGCAGCGACTCGAAGCCCTAACAGCCCCTATGCCGTCGAGGGGTTGGCGCGGAAGGATTTGAGGAATACCTGTGTACTAGACCATGCCATCACGGGGCATATATTTCGTAAAATTTGTATTTACTAGAGTAACATTGTTCCGAGCTGATTTGATCATTTTCCTTGAATAAAACTTGATATTGCAAAGCGCGCGAAGCGACCATTTTCTCTCTTTTTTGGGGGGTGGGGGCAACACTGAAAAGAATATGTACTAATTAAAACTTTTATAGGTCAATTGTCCAGAGGGTTGGGCCCTATCGGGCATAACTTATATTGTACTTCCCTCCTCCAGTCTAGCCGTACCGCACGACAGACACAAGAGAACATTAACTTGGTAAAACGAAATGATATAAAATTCCGACATTTACATAAATCCACGTATTCTACTTATTAAGTTACTTGAAAAGGTGGAAAAGGTTTGAATTACATTTAGCTATAAGTAACGGAACTGAGGAAGAGTCGAAAAGCGTACCGAAAATTTTGGGTTTTATCGCAGAAATGACCCATTTTAAAGACAAAACAAGAAACCGACCATGGATGGCGACAGGATTTTCCCGACAGGTAGCCGGGCCATGCCAGCGACCCCACTTTCCGACAGCCGCTATGCCAAGGCGGTGGTGAGAAGGGGATATGAAGGAGCCTAACCATCTCACACCATTACAGGGCATATTTGCATAATATCACTTAATACTTCAAGAGTCGAGTTGCCCACTGGCAGTGTTCTTTTGAATCTAGACGTGATATTGCAAAGCGCCCGAAGCGCGGGAAAATTTTTGGTAGGTTGTAGGTTTCACAAAAACATTAATATGTAATCATTAAGGACAAAAAGAAAAAAAAAGAAGAAAAACTGTAGGGGTTGTAGACCATATCGGGGATAACATACATTATACCGAAACCATCTGGACTACCCTATGAAATAGCCAAACTTTGCTCCGTGATTGGCTCACCAACTGACGGTACCGCATTACACACGCAAGAGAACAGCAACTAGGCTTTGTGATATGGGATGAAATTAACAACCTCTGCATAAACTGTGTACTCTGCCTATATGTTCCTTTGTAAGTTCGACAGGACGCGCTATCTAGCAAAGTGGAATGAAACCGTTGAAAAAAAAAAACTGTAGCGACTCTCCAGAGCGTGTAGCGCGCCAAAATTTTTGGGTTCTTATAAAAGGAATTGTTCTTTTGAGAGCGAAAAAAGGTCAACGGTCGAGGCGACTAAATCGACGTCGGGGACTGCATAATTAATCGCATCGACTAAGACTCCCCGACGAAACTGTAAGAATTTCCCGACGGGGGGGGGGGGCTTCCCCGAAAAGGGGACATGCCACCTGCCCCCACCTGGCACCAGCCCTATTCATGATTCAGGTCAATATTTCCTTCGGAATAAAAACAAAAGATGACATGTATTAAGTCACCAACAACATTCGTTATCAAAAGTAGCACACACATATTTTTAGTGTCGAAAGCTCTTCTGATCAACTGGCACTTTTTTCAAAATAATGCCAGATTTCATATCCATTTCTTGAATAGATGGTACACTTCACATCCAAGTTCACTTGTGAAGCTTATCTAGCAGTTGAACGAAAAAGGGGACTATCATATTCACACTTTGAAAGTGGCAACACTATATCTGAATACAGCATTATAAACATTGCAGCTAATTCAGATTAATAATTCAAATAAGTTTGAGCTGTTCATCCCTAAGCCTTTCAAATAGTCATTTTGGTTTATCTATTACCTCTTCAAAATGTGTTCCTTCTTCTCTTCCATCCAAAAAGCTCGTTTCTGAGTACGACCCGATGAAAAACGACAACCTTATTGACATCATGGAGTTTCATATTGTCCCATCGTTTAACCAAGATGGCTATGTCTTTACTTGGACAAATGTAAGTTGACACTGCAAGTCAAATTATAAATGATAACTTTTGAATATATAAGAAATAAACTGATCAATAACAAGAAGTAGTGATGACAGAGTTTATTAAGTTTCCCTAATTGCGGAACCTTATTCACATTCGTTGGCTTGGCTGGTATTTTTGTTATGAATAATTTCAGCTCAAGTCAGGATAAATGATTTGTCAGTTATGCCAAAATGCAAGTGCACTGCGTTCTCTAGAAAATGCCACTGAGCCATATAGAGTTGGTCGAAATTTAGCAGAATTTTGTTAAGAAGTCCTGTTTGCTTTCAAAACAAGCCCGCAATTTTTACTTTTTACTTTAAACCTTTGAAATAACTCATCCCTTGTGTTGTTGATTGTTATTAATATCTGTCACTTGTGACGACTTGCTACATGTGACTTTTGTTTGATATGAAACTCGTTTGATTTGAGCAGGGAGATACGTTTAGTATAATGTACTAGAATGTGTTATTAGAGCACTATTTTTTTTATTTAGGACCGAATGTGGCGAAAGACTCGTACCCCAAACGAAGGTTCGCCGTGCGTTGGAACTGATCCTAACAGAAACTGGGATTGCCATTGGGGAAGTAAGTTTATTTTAACTGTAGTATTAGAATTACTTCTAATTATTTTGAGGATCATTCTTCTTTATCCGTACAGGGAGAATCACACTCCATCATTAGGTAAACTACTGACGTTCTTTTGTTGTAGCTCTTTGTTGTAAGGGACAAACATGCGGTTTCTGTTGAATAACATTCTCACTCCCACAAACACTGGTACGTTAGCAGTAGTAGGCTACCACTAAATTTTGCTATTGATCAATTAATTTTAACTGAGGTAAAAAGGGTATATTCAAACTATGCTCCAAACTTAACACACCGGTAGAAGCCACTGTGATCAGCCAAAGATTTCCCATAAGTGAGATACAAATGACCTTTGAGCTGCAAAGTTATTGCAAAGTTCAGATTCTGAAATAAGAAGATGGTAGATTGTTTGGCAAAGAATTTCAATTGCATGTGTTTACAGCTTATGAGGCAGAGGACATTACAGCTTCCTGTGTAATAAAGGAAAATGTCCAAGTGTAATGGAGCTGTGTTAGTGGGATGTGTTCAGAAACTTTTTGTATTGGAAGAGGAGCCAGTGACGTAACCAGGATCATTTTATTAGGGAACGTTGGTGGGGGGGGGGCTTGACTATTTCTTGGGAGGGCGCCTTGTTACTATTTAAGCAGAGCACCACCATTGGTTGGCGCGCAAAGTACCCGAAAATTTTCGCTTAAAAGGCCTCCTAGATCGCCGAAAATGAAACTTCCCAGGCCTTGCAAGATACTCTAAAGTTTTCTAAACACCCTTTATTGTGAGATCTCATGTCTTGATATGGTCATGAATACGTTTATTGAAACAGTGGGAAAAAACAGTCTGGTAAGCTACGTTGAAAAATCTTGACTCTTTTGTGATTCGATTTCAAATATTATCAAGCATTTACCAATTAAAGAGTTCATTGAAGGAAATAAATTTAACATAGTGTTGTTTACTGCTCTTATGTATAATCCACTCATCGGAGCACAAAGCAATACGTTCTGTCTAGTCCAACCATTCAAAACGGATTTTGATCCCTGCAGCTGGCGGATCCAGCAGCAGACCATGTTCTGACACATACATGGGGACCAAACCAGCCTCCACTATTGAAGTAAGCGACATGCAAAACCACGTCATGTCCATCAAGGAACGCGTCAAGGTGTTCATGGACGTCCATGCCTACAGTCAATACTGGATGTATCCGTACGGTTACTCAAATATTCGTCCTGCCGATGATGAAGAATTAGTAAGTTCTATTGTTTTGTGGTTGAACTCCATAAGTAGACGACATAAGAAGTGGGACATAGATGTTACATTTTATCTTATAACTACCTCTTTTGAAAATTTCTGCTTTTCCCGCTCATAATATATAT